>WMED01012685.1:0-14721 GCA_019650415.1 Pipa parva
TTATTTACGATTTACACAACGTGCCAACTTTTCTGATTTTGGGGTTTGTATAAATAAATATATAGAGAGATATATAGAAACAATCACATCAACAGATCAGATTCTTAAAAAGTTTTATTTTCATGAATATGAGCCATGGGATGAAGTAATAATCACTGTTATATTTATTTTCAAATTTAGGATTGACAAATACAAAATGCGTCACTATGTGGCTACAATATGTATATTTTTTATTATATTAACCCTAAATGATCCACTTGTCAGATAAAGACTAATGAAACATTCTAAAAACACTGCTTGGTTTGTTAAAAATCTCTCCCATCTGCAGACGCATATTACTTTTAATAAATGAGTTTTAAACTCATCCATGGTGGGTAATAAAATATATTTCAATCACTGGTTCCCTAGTTAATGTATGAATGTCTCAATTGAGGGAAAATCAGTTGACAGCTATGCTGAGCACTAAAATTACTAATATGTGAATTAAAAGGTGCTTACAGACATATAAAATGATCTACATTATATTCTTGCTAAGGAGTAGCATGTAAATACATATTCTTTTTTATACACGGCACCAAAATAAAAGTAAAGCAATGTGATTCAGTACTTGTAAGGCTTTTTATATGTAATATGCAATAATCAAAAAAATTATAACAGTTGCATGCCAAAAGGTGTTGGACAGATAGCAGAATAAATATTTTGTGTGATGAAAGATCTGTATTTTTAAGCTTTGTATGTGATTATGTGTTTTGCTACAGAGACAAGCATAACCATTGCTTGTTGGAATGCTATGAGCCTGCATTAATGAAGAACATCTTGGCATCAAACAAATGCAGAAGGAGAGAATTAGCCATGCACCATGTGGACCTTAAAGTAAAATATTTAACTTGTAGAACAAATAACCTTTTAAGTGACAGAGTTCTACGCAGCAGAAAGGCAAAGCCATGGATTTACAACCTAAAATATCCTTCCAGATTTTTTATTTGTAGTTTTAAATGAAATACATACAACACTAAAGGTAACCCTTTTAGGGACTTGTCACATTACATGAAATGGGGTAGAAAAGCAGATTAATTTTTTGATGTTTCATTATTTCTGTCAAAACAAACATTTTTCTAAAATACATGGTTTGGAATCCTTCAGTCGAGGGTGCAGTTTTTATAACATTTCAACGTTGTTACATTGTTGCAGTTTGTACAATCTCTTATTTCCTGTAAAAAAAAAGAGTCACTAGAGTCCAGGGCTTGGGGTGGGAAGAGCAAAAACTAGAGTTAGAAATGCTCCTCGTTAAAAGAAAAAAAGATACTCTTTGACTTGTATCCTGAGAACTTTATGTCACAATGGTTCAATGTAGTGTTCATTTAAGAAAAGCACAATGGATCCTACAGAAAGTGAAGACATGTTGTTCATGGTTTATCATCTCTTTAATACCTATTTTCAAGAATATCTTAATATGAAACAACTGCATAATTAAATTGTGACAATACAGGTAAGTGTCAATTGCACATCTGCTCTTTTCTCTAAGCTCTTTTTTGTCACTGTTATTTATTTGCATTAGCTAGACAGTATCCCATAAACATCTCCATGGAAAGAACCACTGTCAGGCCCCACAAAAAGCTCTGTCACAGGATTGGTTTTCATGGCAAAGGTATCTCCGAGATTTCTTCATTTTTATTTTTGAATACAATTGGTATCATTATATTTTTAAATCTTGGAGAAGCACTCTCTTGTATTGGTTGTATGCAATAACCTGTTTGTAGTATTTGGACAGACCTAACAGCCCATTATAATAGATGTGTCCAGTTTTTTATTAGGAAGAGACCCAACTTTACAAATAAAGCCTGACTATCTCCCAAGTCTCATACATGACCAGCTTGGGTGCTAGGCCTCTTCTAATATGATGCAGGTGTTGTATCAATATATTCTGTAATGTCTCCATGACCTTAAGAAGATGTAACAATTTTGGATTTTGTATAGGACCCAGCTAGCTCTATGGGGGTCTTTATGTGGCAGAAGGTATCCAGCTACTGGTATTAACTTTGGGATCTAGGATTTCTGTTGAACACAATAGACATGTATTATGGAAATCACCAAAACACTATACAGCAAGATGAGGGACTATACTTCCAATGGCAGTTTTCCAACAAAATAAGGCACAGTTTTTATCAGTATCTGAACAACAATGAGCTGCAAACTTTGAGGATTAGCTCTGATGAGGTAGAGGTTGGGGATTAGGTATGAAGTGCCTTCCCACCTTGCAAACAAATGCCTAGAAAGACAAGCTCAAGATATCCAGTCTTTCACTGGGATCCTACCCACTGTAACTGACCCACGGATCACCCAATATCCACTCTCTGGGAACCTCTTGACATCTACAGGTCCATCCAGCTTCTTAAATATTTTTATGTTGGTGAATAGTGCTTTCTTGTTTTTGGCACACCCGCTAGTCACAGGGACCTTTTTGTTGCTGCTACTGAGTCCTATAACAGGATCTGCTATTGCTACATTTAAGTTTTAAGTAATTATTTCTAGGTGGATCTATGCATAAATCTGTGATATTTTGGGTTTGGAGTTTCATAAGACTGACCATCTAAATATGCTCATAACAGGAAGGTCATGTGCTATTTCTAATGAAAGGTCCTGTTTCTTCCTGCTCAGTGTTAAATAATATGATTGTGATGTAATAAAAGGATCATGCCAAAAACAATAGTATGGTAAGTGTAGTCTGTATTTCTTACTTTCCAAAATGTACAGTGGGAATTGATTTTTCATTTGTCATATTTATTGGAAACATTTGAGATCATTAAGGATTAATATTTTCATGTTTCTGGGAAAAGTCCACATTTTAATGTGATCTTATTAACCATATACAAAAATACATTTACCATATACATTTGGAAATAAAATGCAGAAATCATTCTATTCGTTGACTTAATATATGCATTTTTTTTTTATAAGTATATTTTTCACAATAGCAAATTTCAGTTTGAGATTTTGGAAATCCATATTCAGAACTCTCCCCGAAATGTTTAAATTATCCTTACTTATTCTGGTGATTTGAAGTTATTACATTTTAAATTGTAAATATACATAAAAGGCCCGAACATTATTACATACTGTGATATAAGACAGAATCCTTGTGCCTGATTTTTTTCTATAATTTCAGAGCGATGCTATTTTTAATTTACAGAATGAAAAATCCTTTCAAAATAACGTACCTGTTCTTGCTGTCTGTTACTTCACTGACATAAACCTGTAATTTTTTTTCAGTTCTTAATAATAATAATAATACTAAAAATAATAATCATAATTATTACCTGTTAATAATTTGTTTTATTATTCAGTATTGTTAGTCATATAAAACTCTGGTACCATTAGTGGAAATTCAGAGGAAAAGGAAATTAGCATTTTGCATTCAAAGAATCATCTTTCATGGAATCTGAACACGTTGTACTTGAGAAAGAAAATCTCAGGAAACTGCAGGAGGCAGCAACATCAGATCAATCAGCTTGAATCAGCTTTTTTTTTCAAAATGATTCTTTAGAATCAAATCTCTCTGCAAACACTAATCTTGTACCACGCCAGAATTGGCCAAACTACAGTTCCCAGCATCCTCCAGCATGCAGGAAATATGTTAAAAGGTTCCGCTTTTTTCTCCAAGAAATGAATACAACGCAGAATTTTTTTTTAAACATTTTAATTATTGCTCAAATGCTCTTTATACTGTTACCCTGGAAATGCTTAAACTGGCATTCTGTTGCAGCTCAGCCTCTGGGAATTAGGAAACAGTTAAGATTTGTGACTGTGTGGTTCATTGGCAGAGTTTGCACAGCAGTTGGAATGGAAAGAGTAACGCGTCATTCTTTACGCAACATTTCTTCCCCCATTAAACATTACAGATTGATTGTTTTTGCTTTATCGTATATTTTTAAGGTGTTATAAAATATCTTGAGGTACCTGGGGTGGAGGAAGGCAGAGCAGTAAAATAAGTGTCAAGGAAATCATTGTCTGTTCTCCACCTGTTATTATTCTGGTCCCAATCAACCTGCTAGCCAGGCTGGAGCCAGTGACCATCTGGAAACACTGCAGTGTTTATAAACTTGGCATGAAGCAGTACTCCCAGGCCCTGACCTCCCACACAAATCTGGAAACAATTACAGCGGGATGATAGGCAGGGAAGTGGAAGAGAGAAAAGAGGAGTGACGGAAAGGAAAGAGGTAGAGCACGAGTTAAAAAGAACTGCAGAATCCTGAGGATTTGAGGAAATATTGCAGTATCATTGAAATACAATACTCAAAGCTCTCAGATTGTCTATGTTATTATCATTACAACTGAGGGGAATAGGAAGTATTCCTGCAAAAAGCAGCTCTTAGTGACTGCACTCTTCATTGTCCCATTCATAGATTTGGGAGGGAATTCAGCAAGCAGCAAAGTGAGCTCCGAAGTGTTCGGCTCACTTCGCAAATGGTATTATGCGCTTGGTGATGTCCTGCACGCGGACAACTTTTGGTCTCGCCGAGACGGGAATCCCTTTAATGCACATGCTCATATCCGCGTGCAGGACATCAGCATGCGCTTAATACCATTTGCAAAGTGAGCCGAAGCCTTCGGAGCTCACTTTCCTGCATGCTGAATTCCCCCCTTGTTCAGTGCAGTAAACCAAGATTCACTGGTCTATGAAATCTAGTGAGCGATCTAGTATGTTGCTATGTTTTGATTGTTTCACTGCATATATGTATCATGGGATATCACTGGAGTCTCATCAAAATGGATATTTTTTCATATTCTTGAGCACCATACGGCAAGCACCCCTCATACAGTCTTGATAAATTTACTTCGGTAGCACGTCATTTTTTACATTTCCACAACCACAATAGCCTTTCATTACAATGCTGGGCCATTGAAGAAACATCCCTAGGAATACGTGGAGAGAATCTAGAACACACGCTTCTAAGGAGAGAAAGTAGATGGATTTTTTTTTACTAGACTTCTTGATCCCCAATGGTTTGAATGAACAGAACAATTTCACTGTATTCTTATGAAATATACACCTTACAATATTATCTGATTGAGCAATCATCCAGAGACAATTTAACATTACCTTTATTCTAGCCCATGTAGTAAACAATGATCCAGTGAGGCAGCAATCAGCTTATTAATTAATTTCGGTCTCATATATTTAATCACCCAAAAAATGTTTCCCTTCAGGAGCCTTTGTGACTAAGGAATTCTCAGTACTAATGTCCTTTGCCTTTGCAGTCTAAATGATGATGACCCAATTTACACCATAATTCCCCTTTTAACCTACTTAGGCAGCTTTTATTTATATTCTTCTACGTTTATTAATTCATTTCTCTACAAAAATCTCCCTCCTCTAATAGTTATATAGTGCTCTCTTGGCACCTTCACACCTTTCTGCACTTATATTAGTGCGATTACGGTACTTAGGCAACTCTTCTGAGAGCTACGGTACATTCCGAATTGCTCTGATGTCACTGGGAGGGAGAGGGTTGTGCCTCCTAATGTGATTTGCTAGCCTACTGCATAAAACCAGATCTGGCTAAGCGAACAGCATCTGTTAATCTATGCGGCTGGGCAGGGCCGGCTCTACCTATGGGCGATGTGGGCACAATCTATCTGAGGGGCGCTGTCCCCCACATCGCCTATCTCTAAACTTGACCTCCCACCGAGCGCCCCCCGCCCCGCGACCCCCCCCCTTGCCCCACTCCCTCCACTCACCTCCAACAGCATTCCAGCGATGCACCTCCTCTGATGAGGTAAGTTGAATGCAACGGCGCTCCTTACTCCTTCGGATCTTGTCGGCTGTATTAGGCAGCTGCCAGCAAGACCCAAACATCTAAGGAGGGCCGTCGCATTCAGCTTACCTCATCAGAGGAGGTGCGTCGCTGTTGGAGGTGAGTGGGTGGCGCAGGGCGAGGGGGGATGGCACGGGGAAGGGGGGGTGCGAGGCAGAGAGGCCCAGGGTGCCAATAGGGCCAGGACCGCCCCTGCAGCTGGGGAGAGAGGGTGGTGGCATTGGAATTTTAGGGCTTAGCAAGTCCCGCAGAGCGGGTATTGGTGAGGCAGGTTAGTTTGTGACATCCTGAACTTGACTGGTGGGGGGGAAGAAAAAGGTTGGAGGGGTATACTTAGGCTTTTGGCTTAATGTACCAATCTTTTACTAGACAGTCAGATTTTTGAAATTTGATTTATAAAGGGCTTTCCTAAGACAGCATACTGGCATTATCTTCTCAGACTGCCCTTACAACAGTCTGTATGATCACTGTATAACCCCCTCAGTAGTCACAGCCATTGCTGGGTGGAATAAATACACGCACATCCTTACTGTTTGACTACTGGTTAATCTGTACATGACATGTAATATGCCTATATTGTTAAAATCTATTACTTTAAAGAAACCTCCTATTAATTACACCTGAGGGAGTGTTTTATCATTTCAAAAGGTTAATAAAATACAGGAGCCACAATATTGTGTTGTTTCTTTTTACACACCTCTCCTGAATTTCCCTTAAAGCCATATTTGCTGATTCTCCCATTAACACACCAGTTTAATAAATTATGATGACTTTGACTCTATAAAACTTTAATTCAGTTATCCTGCACTATTAAGTCCTATTTATTATATATTTAGGCTATCTCTTAGATAACCTGTCTACCTTTGGTAAACAATCATTCATACTCTAACGATCTATTAAAACAGAGCAAGCAAAGCTGACTTTGAAAGTTTGAACATTTAAAGTGATATACGCCACTCACCAAGATATTATTGAGATCTTATGTATTTGTTTCTGATAATTGTTATACTAATTAAGACTGATACACTGACCTCCTGTTAATTTATTACACTAATCAAACTCTGAGATACTGTGATCCCATTACTCACCCACGGGTTTGCTCTCACATCTTTGAATTTTGTGTTTGATATCCTTACTCCTTAGCTGGTCGTTTTCATATTTGGAACAAATCTGTACTTTCAGTCTGATCTAATAGTGAGTATAGTTCTATAATACTTACCCTGAAAAAGCTCCTCAGAGGAGCGAAACGAATGTTGGTTAACTCACTAGAGGAATCTACTAGTTAGTTCCTCACTACCTACTATACTCGGCAATCACATCGTGGTTCTGTTCTGATTGTTGATTTTTAATTCAATTATAATTTGGGTAATTTTAATATTCTCAATAAAAGTTATATTTGATCTTTTTCTACTTTGACTGTATTTAGTACCTCTGTAAAGTGTGCAGATGTTTTCCCTTCCCCCTTATTGATTCTGATTTAGCACCACATTTAGCACCTGTACTTGTACCACTTTGATTACTGGGAGTAGTTGCGGTGTGGTTTTTCTTTTCCTTTTCCCCCTTTTTTGTATTAAAATGATTAAGACACTTGCTTAGACATTGTTATCTTCTGTTGGTCTATGGGACTTGAAGTGTAAACTCTGGTCATTACAGTACTTGGGGTACTACAGGTTGACCAGACATGATTTCTCATGGTGTAGAGGCAAGATGGGACTCTGCAGGCTTACTTTACTATGTACTTTAAAGTGCCTTTGCATGCCTGTCCATTTCAGCTCTTCTGGTTTTGAATAATGACATATGCAGGGATATCTGTGAGTTAATAAAAAAGAACCATTTACTGCCACTTTCATTAACATTATATGACACACCTAGGTAGTCACCGTGGGGCTTATTCATTAAAGTGTGAATTTAACTGTCCAAGTGAATTTGCATTACTTTGTGTCGCTAAGCTATGACAGACTCAAAGTCGCTATTCCTCATTTACTAATCGGTGAATTCCATAGCTGAGGTTTGAAAGCTATTTCATGAACAGTGCAGTGTAGTCAGTCGGACAATAGGAAGTGCATAGTGATGTGAATTTGATCAAGTGAAGTTACATCACCTTGACAATGTCACTTTAACTGTAACAAAGTAGTACTCCTTGCTGAATTCTCCACTTTAGAACACTCCAAACGCTTGGTAAATTGGTGAAAGACACAAGTATGCACATGTACTGCACAGTACTAAACTGTCATAAGCTGTCACATTGGACGCAGTTTAGACCTGTATGTAATGGTTTGGAGTCTATCTATTTTATCATAGTGTTAGGAGCTTGCATTTACAGACTGAGGAAGGTGGATGACATATACACACTTAGCATTACTGGACTTTCATGCACATGCTATTTCTTGCCAGCTGTTTATATAAATACAGTCTTTTTCTACGTGCCAGTCTTTAATGCTATTTTTAGAATACACATCAGCTCCACAGCTATATGTTTATGAAGAGCAAGCTGAAAATATAAACGACATGCAATATTTTCCTTCTATTTTTCTTCAACATAATGTAAGGCAAAGGCCAAGTACTGATGAATTTATGAAGAACTCCACTAGTTGATATTTTTGAAGTGGCAAGAGAGGAAGAGCCAGGGCAGAGTCTTTCCTGACTCCTCCAAGCTTCCTGCACTGCAATGCATTCAGACAATCTTTACAGCAATTCAGTTCTTCCTCAATGTCTCCATCGGCAGCCTTTTTACATTAGTGGCAGACAAGGTGAAGGGAAGCAATAAAGCTGGCTAAAATACATATCTAGCTTTTTTCAAATGCCAAAAAAAAAAAAAAAATGTGCTAAATGTGAAAACACTGATACAACAATTTACTATTTAAAAAAAGAAATAAATAATATTGTCCTGCAAATCACTAAACTTCACCTCTATAACAGGAAAACCAAATGTATGTTTAAAGGACCTTTAACAACAGAAAAAGAAAATTGCTATTTTAATCAGCATGACAGTTATTGCGATGCAGTAAATTCTATCTGTGGGTTTGAACTCCCATTTTTTATTGGATTGTGATGTCTCTCTCTCTCTCTCTTTTTGCCTGATGGTGCCAAATTTGTCTTTCTGGGGCATTTTTAAGTATTCATGACTATATATATATTAGTGTATATGTCTGAATTTGCAAGCCGGAGGCTATTACAATTAATTAATACAATAAATACAATGATTTCCTATGATGCTGGTTCTGTCACTTAGCCACAGTCGAAAAAGATTTCCCATAAAAAAAGGGCATTAATCGATATTGATATGAAATAGTAGTATGAACGTCGTTGAAAAACACTGCACTGTGCTGCATTTAACAGATCAATATTTATCAGTAACAATTTCATGGACATTAAGTGGGTAATTCAGCAAAGTGCGAACTCACCTTGTGATGCTTCGTTTCACTTCGCAAAAATGGTTACGTGCTGGCTTCTCTCCTACACGCGCACATCAGCACATGCTTTAAAGGTATTCCAGTCTCGTGAGGCAACTCGAGTGGTCGAATCGAAAAGTCGGGGGAAACAGAAATTAACAGTTAGATGATGTAATTAATATGAAAAAAAGTTATTCAACAAATATCCATAAAATAAGGTACGGTAAGGATAAGTTATATTAAGTCGAAGTTAAGAGTCTAAGTGAACTGGTTATGTGGACTGACACCCTTATACAGACAGAGAAAACTCGACTTTTGCATCTGATACCAAATGCTGTCCTACGTCTCCAGTTAATATGTAGAAAGCCCATGCCTTACATTTGAGCTAAGCCAAAGCCTATAATGTATCTGGTCAGAGCCAATTTAAACCTGGTCCAAAGTAGCATTGTAAGAGGAAGTTGATACACAGAGAGTGGGAATTCTAGAAGGCAAAAGAAAACAGAAAGTTAGCAAAAGATATAAGACTGTATAAGTTGCATGTATGAATTTTGGTTAGAGCAATATGAATAAATAAAGCAAACAGATATACAGTAAAGGGGGGGGTCAATGAAGGGAAAATCCCCACAGCTGAGCAAGTGATAATACAGGAGTTTATATAATCAGATGGAGCTAAAGTCTGTAAAGAAGTAGGTTGATGGGATGGGGCAGGACAGTCTGCAGTAAGACTCACAGAGGTAAGGGATGGAGATAAAATTCAATTTTGTGGCGTTTAAAGAAAGGCATTGATTAATTAATTAAATATAAATAAAGCAATGAATTTTTTTTTTCTAGATTGAACCCAGTTTGTTTTGAGGATTTTCAGGTGAAGTGGAATCTGAACAGTTTAGAAAGTTTGTCTTTGGTGATTTCTTTTAACATTCAGAAGAGGTATAACAAAGGAAGTACAAAATTGAAACTTTAGTCAAACACTCTGATTTTTTCACCTGCATAATCAGAAAGCCAGAATGCTGAGAATGGACATAACCTCCTGAGGGGGTTATTCATCAAAGTTCACTTCCAATCGCGACTTCTCCAAGTCCGCTTATTCAACAATCTCTGCAATGTGACGAATTCGCAATCAATTCTGACGCTTACTTCAGTCACGGACTTATGGAGCTCTTCGCATCAATTTGCGTGCGAGTGCACAGGTAATTAGGCTATTCAGCATGCAACGGATTCTGTCGATGGGGCGGATTCTGTAGTGTGTACTGCTCCGAATTCACCTGTTTGTCTTCGCCGGATCAGAGTGACGAATTGAGGGATTTGATGACAGGGCTCCAATGTTGTGTAAGGCGACTATTCATTCAAAAGTAACAATGGTGACTGTGACTAAATTAGTCTATTACTAAACATGAACTAGGCACAAGGTGACATATAAAAATAAGTATTTATCATTTATTTACAGTTAGTGGGATATGACGAGACTGATGTCACTGCCCTTCACTGGAGGAATTCTCCTCACTCCACATGACTTCTCATCCTACTATTGTGCAACTGACTACAATGCACAACGCATGAAATGGCGTTTGTCATTCTCTGCTGCTTCATGAATAAGGAGAATTGAAAAAAAGAAAAGTGAATTCGTGACTTCCTAATCGTATTAATGTGAACAGACGCGTAAATACTATACAAAGTGAATTTGGACTTTGATTAATAACCCCCTCAATGTACACAAAATACATAGATGGAGCATCAGCAGGTAAATGCAGTCAGGCCAAATGTATACACAGTTAGTTGTACAAGGTGTATAAGATACTGAAAAATTAGCTACACATATGCACTATATACGTATATGTCATCAATTTTCTTGAGGCTAGCTCTGAGGCCCAGTAACTTAAGATCAAAGGGGCACTATAGTGCTAATATAACTGCACACATTCATATAAAACTCCTTTATACTAAGCCAATTGCTGACACAAGTAGTTAAAAAAAAGTTTAGGGAAGAAATAATACTTGCCCTTTGTTTCCCTTAATTAGTTTTCCTGAGAGCTGACATTTTCCTCCCCCTGCTCCACCTCCTCTTTCTGTTCTGCAAATCCAGTAACATGAAAATAAAAAGCTGCCTGACTGCAGTTTGCAATGCAGGAGATTACCGAGGGAAAGCTGACTTGTGCACATGTGCTAAGTGGAAGTAGGGCAAAAATGTCCAGGATAGGGTACCCTTTTCATGGAAAACTGGCCAGTACACATCACCCACACATTCCCTGGTGGAGAAGTTTATTAGTGCTGCCTACTCAATCATTCTGTGTCACATGAAACAACTACTGGGGAGAAATGCTTCTCACTAAGGTATAGTACTTCATAAGTAAAGATGTAATTTGACTATAGTTCCCCTTTAAGTTGATAAATTTGCAACTTCGTAGTGTATGAGCACAGTTTACAATAATTTAAATCTGAACACATTTATTTTATCACTAGCAGCAAAATACTTCACATGTAAATTGCTGTCTTAACAAAAAAAAAAACCAGAAATATCCCCTTAAAAAGCAGGAAGTCTAATATGTTTTGACTATGATGTACACTCAGTTAGATTTGAAATCTTGGCAAACAACCTTATTATACATTTAATTCTGTCTAAATATGAAGGAAGGATCTGTGATTTAAGGAAAGGAACTGAGGGAGTTTATATGTTTTGTCTAAATCAACACAAGTATGTGATACTATGGAATGGTTCAATCACATTCAAACTTGGCCAACTCACATAATGTTGTGCGGGATCACCCCTTTCCTCCATTAAACTCTAGGCATCCTGTGCCTATCTTGTGAAATATTTGGCCTGAAGAAATACCTTTGATGTAGTGCCAACTGGTTTCTGGACTTTGCTACATTTTTGCATGGAAATATTGCAGCTGTACTACCAAGACAGTCATCTTATTTCCTGATTGAATGACAAGTTGCAGTAAAACTGCAGTTTGTTTTGTTCTGTTTCTCTTGTCTAAAGCACAGTCTCTACTTGTCAGTTGCTATTAGGCTGTAGGTGCATACTCAGAAACGTTGACACATCACTCAACTAACTTGCATCCCAGAGGACAAGGCTGATGGTGTAGCAGCAAAAATCTTAATTAGATCATTTCCACTATCTATCTATTAGTTATTCAGTTATCAATAAAACTGCTGGAATGCATAACATTTATACTATAATACTGAAAAATGTAAACATCTATTATTTTAATTGATTTAATTTTCTCATAGTTGGGCTTACCACACGAACATCCACATGTAAGTAAATCACAGATTTCTTTTTTATAGTAGGGCAGGAGAATATAGTATTACCATGATAATAGGTCATGGTTTTTGATACAAGGTGATATTGAGACATTTTAACTCTATTTATTTTGAGCTGCTATCAGTGTAGACAGTAGGGAGAAAGTATGGGCAAGGTAACATTCATCAGCTGTCTCTAAAGATGTCTCTCTATCCTAAATAACAAATGTTATTGTATCAAATGTCTCTATTCTGGGTAGTAAGTATAACTGATTTGCTAACTCTTTTTTAGTATCATACACAACGAGCAGCAGCTTTATAGATCACTTATTACATATCTCATTCTACACTCAGTAGCAGGTCTTGTACTTTGTATGGGTCTCTCTAAAACAACAAACTAGAGCTTTCTCTCATGAGTTGTATGAAGTAGTAGTTAATAGTGTTATATAGATGATGGTGTTTCTCACACAGGCCCTAGTGAACCCTTTAGAATTAAAATGAAGTGCATCACAACCAGGGCCAGCCAATCAAGCACCATGTTAGGCAGAGGATGGAGAGATGCTAACAGTGGGAGGGTCCATAAGAAAGAGTGGTAGGGAAGAAGTTCTAGAACCAGTGAGATAACCAGAGGGATAACAGGTGCCCCCACCATCCTTTGAAGAAGGTTAGGCCAGCTAGAGAAAGTGATTGACAAGGGAATGGAGTGATTATTATTACATAAGACATGTCTGGAGGCATTTGCAGGTATGTGTGAATGATGAAATATTGCTCAGCATGTGTCCTTTAACTTGCAATCTGTTCCTAGCTTCTGCTCCAAAGTATAGATCTACTCTAATTGTTCCTGGGTGCTTTGTATTAATATATATTCTGATTCCCCGAGTCATTTATTTGTTGCTGATGATTGTTGACATTTTTCTACTGGCTTTTTATTTACAAACCTCTACAGGACACAGCCAGAATGAATAAGTTAGAAATATAAATTTTTTTTGATAGTATAAAATGGCTTAGGTATAGTTTTTTTTTTAGACCTGTGCATTAACATCACCTAGGTGCTACTGGAGATAAAAACAAGAGGTATTATAGCAACATGTCAGACCTTTTCATCTATTTTCTATTAGAGGAATCAGGTGATAGTATAGTTTTATGTGCTAATATCACAAAGTACATTTTTTATTATCTCACAAATCCTTTCTTTAATAACTCAAAAAAAATTGCTCATGCTTTATTTTCTCTCAACTTATTACTTGCCATTATAGGAATAACTCACAAAATGAAATGCAATTTTTACTTAGTGAATTGAGATATAAAAATATAGATCTGACATTTTAGATGTTAAAACGTGAGCTTAATAAAGAAGGGTTTGCAGAGATATATAGAAATAAATGCTACCCTGTTATTTATAGCCTTTAGAGTTTAGCAGCTCTTCTCTTTTACTGGGGAAACAATTAAACATAACAAGAACTGGAGGGATACAATTGGTTAAAAGGGTGAACTTGTCAAAGTAGTGTATACAAAACAATGGGGGGGTATTTACTAAGACCATTTTGACCTTTTTGATTAGTTATAATCATGATTGATATGTCTAGATACATTCTGCACATTTTATTAGCTATATGCAAACAAATGACTTGTAAAAGAAAAACATGTATTTTATGTTTTATAGAAGAGATGTTATATGAAACAGTGGCTGTCCATTATAACCATATCCATATAAAATCCACTAACTGCAGTGCTCAAATGCGTGGTGTTTTACAGGACTAAATGAATGTTTCAGGGTACCACAAAAAGTAATGTCTATACTGCCTCTGAACCATGGCATAACAAAATCAAAGCCCTGTGGCCTATGGATGTAACAACTCACTTAACTGTTAAGGCATAGCTATATTTACACAGTCTTACAATTGCCTTCGGCCCTTTGAAGGCAGCCATAAAACTGAGTGAAAATGAGGCAGTTGTAAGGTATGGTTCCTGATGCTGTAGAACTATGCAGAACTACAACTTGTAATGTAAACAGCATCATTTTGTTGCTGATTTGAATGTTTGTAATTGAAAAGTCATGCTCATACCAGTATGTATTATAATGGCTTTTAGATTTGCTCTTTGGTTTCGGCGTGTCAATATCTCTTATATAAAAGACGAGATTATTTGGAAGTAGATGTCCAGACTGTTCCAAGTGATGATCAAATCATTTTTATTGTGCCATATTCACGCACTGTAAGCTTCAAATAACAGTAATTACAAACAGAAAGCATCACAGGGATTTTCCCAGT
>WMED01012686.1:0-14721 GCA_019650415.1 Pipa parva
AGTAGCATGAATACAAGAAAAGCACCGGTCTGGTTCTCACAACTTTTCTCTGCGATCTTTTAACTCAACCCAGTCTGAGTAAATTTTATCCGAATCAGCGGAGCCTTCATCTTGGAGGTGGATCTTTACACGCATAAGCATTTCCAAATGGTCTAACTGTAAGCGATTTCTTAATTTGCTTTTCAAATTGTTCATTAGACTGACAACGCCACACAAGGTATCCAACAGCGGTCATCACTGTCCGCTTGTTTGACAAGTCGCTTAGTCAATAATGAAAAGTCAATTTGTGACTATTTTGGAGATGCGACTCCTCGAATTGTAGCAAAGTGAAATCTACAGGTGAATTCACAAACAACAGTATAATGATGTTTATAAGTGTGCCGGAAATAAAATATGATTATTTATGGAGATGACGATTTATGAATATAAAATATTTGTGAATCCTAACATCCCTTTATAATAGTCAGGATAGCTACAAAGCACAATTTCACTAAGGAATGGTATTAGGCCAGTGTTCCAGGTGTTTTATACAGTAGACTTAAATCTATAAAGGATAGCCAATGCTTTATTGAACTACACCAGTAATACTATGCAGTACTAAGATAAGGAATTTTAGCACCCAGGGCAAATATGCCAAAATACACCCTCCATAAAAAAAACAATTTAATGCCAATAGTTCCTCTTCTTAAGTTTATTATAATGGCAATTTATGTGGCTTCCTCTATTGACTACCATTACTTCTGGCCAGATCATATGAGCAGAACAGTAAGACAGAAGTTTACCAGGATTACACTGGATAACATCAATCCAGTGACCAAGCCTAATAAGATCTCGATCACAACAATCACAAGGGATACCAAGAAACCTGAATGGTAGTAGTTGGCGAGGAACTCCCCTTTTAAGTAACTGCCCGTTTAAGTAACTGCAGAATACAGCAACGGTGGCTTCAAGGAAATATAATGAAGGGTTAACAGATAAAACAGGAATTAATAGTCTGTCAATGCCCTCAAAATTACACTGATCACATACAAAGCTCACAGCAGTCAGTACTAGGTTCATATTAAGGTGAATGAGAGGTACACTAGGTTGACCAGTTGCTAGGTAGGGTAGTAGAGCAACAAATAAAAAACAGCCTTGCCAGAAAAGTTCATTGTAACTAGAGAAATACCAGGGAACTTAACCGGCAGGCAATGGCAGGAGGAGAACACAGAGGTAAGGTACCAGCAGGCTTAACCAAGAATAGAGACTTAACCAGGAACAGAGCCTAAACCAGGAACAGACTAAACCAGCAACAGGAGACAGTCATGAACTGGGAGTCTAAGTTCAGGGATGAACTGGGCATCTGTTCAGGGATGTAATGAGCAAGCAGTTATTAGAGAGCTAAATCAGTACACGACAATCAGGAAAAGTGTAAGGGACGCTACAAATTCATTCATTGCTAGTTCAAACAAACACCAGATTATATACTGGTTACAGAAAACAGCAGACATCCTTTCAAAATGACAGAGGAATAGGTTACGTTTAGAATAAATAATGCGTAGGCCCAAACTATCAACATAAAATTAATTAGTTCCTTTTATGAAACCTTTTGCATCATCTCATTTAGAAATGAACTGCCGGACTGAAGAATTGCATTGTATTGTGCACTGCACTGCACTGCACTGCATAAACCGGCACCTCAGAGGCACTGTGTATCAATCAAAACTTAATTTAAACAATCTACTTGTGACATTATCTCATTGCTTTATGTAGAAAGACAGTGACTGACAATTTAACTTCTGCTCGAGATAAAAGATGCCTTGAAGAGTAGCTATTTCTGAAGAGATGGGTGTACAGGTGATGTGGCTGTTTCATATATATCAGTGGCCTGATTAAGTCATTGAAAAAGTTCTGATAATGTGTCTAAAATGAAGAACAGGTCAGACAGACAATGGAGAGAGATTTTACCAGCGTGACAATTTAGGAACATGATTTCATTGGTAACAGGCAGCTGTGACAGTTAATCCATGGATGTAATGTAGCCAGAGAAAATTGTAAAGTGTAAAGTGAAATCTTGAAAAAAGTACAACTCTCACTTAGAATGTTAAGCCTTAGTTGACACAAATGCAGTAGACCACCTGCAATACGTTGTACTGCATTAATCCAGTCTCAGGTTTTTACCCTAAACTTTTATTTCTAAATCACTGACATTTACCGCAAGGTTTAATTTTTCTCAAAAACAAATCCATCTCTTTATGTCACTAGGAAGATATTCACTCATGTTGTGAAGTTTGTATTTTATTTTGGTAAAGGTTGCAGGGAGAGCAGACATTGCAGTATTATTACAAGTAAGTTTGATATAGAAAATTGATATAATACATAATATACAGTATGTAGCTGCACTAATTTAAAGAGCTTATTCATTAAATGAGAATTCAACAGTCAAAGTGAATTCTCATTACTTTCAGTCACTATGCCCCGATAGGCACAAATTCTCTACTCCGTATTATTCAGTAGAACAGCGATAGCGAACCTATGGTACGCGTACCAAAGAGGGCACACAGAGCCCATCTCTGTGGGCACGTGCACCGTCGCCACTGCTGCATTCAGTGCATGCCGCGGACTCAACTTGACAGTTTTCAGATCATATCCATGGAATACACTGAAGGAGCACGTGCTCGCTGGGGAGAGCTTCTTCTCCTATGTGGGCGTGCTCCTCCCCCGATGCAGGTGTGATAACGTCACTCATCAGAACTGGCACTTTAGGGGAAAGCACTGGTGAGTGATGTCATCTTTTTGGCACTAGAGGATTCCCATATGTTGAATGGGACACAATACACCTTGTCAAATTCGCTGTTTTGTCAGACTTTGATGCATGATGAATAAGGGAATTACATGTGCACATGCGCATAAAGTGGTGCAAAGTGCTCTGTAAGTCTGTGACTGTCATAAGCTGTCGAATTAGTATTGAATCATCCACATTGCAGAGTTTGCTGAATACCCGAATATGTGAAAGTGGCGAATGAATGTGAATTCGCACCTTTACGTGACTATTCGGCCTTTCATGAATAAGCCCATGTATAGACCTGAGTGTACCCTCAAAGAAGATATAAATTATTACAAAAGGGGCCCTTTTACAAAAGTGAAAAAACAGTGAAATGTATTGCAACGTTTCATTTATCAAGCAAACATAATAATATGGTATGTATCAAAAGGCGGCATGAACTCTGTGTCTTTCATTCAGGGATTCTCATAGTGTAAAGCATGAATTGAGGTGCAGAGGTCCTAATTCCAATTCCAATATAGTTAACTATACTTATTCTGCTATTCAGTACTCCGGGATATGCTCTGGGAGCAAGCCTTTAGCAGAGATGGACTCAGTAAATAGGTGGTGGTTCCATGAATGTAATGAATGCCAAGGATCTCTTTGTTGGGGCCTGACTGTAACTGGCTTATCAGTGGTTGATCTATATTGTAATACTATGTAGTATTATGATATTATCCAAGTGCTGTGTGTGTAAACTTTTACATAACCCCCAAGGCTTTATTATTCTTAAAATACTTTGAATTACACATTATGATTGCAATAACTATGTATTATCTGTGCGTGATTCAAATTTATAATACTATAGATGTGTATACATTTGGGTTTTGTGATACAGTTAGTGATATTACTTCTGTTATAATTGGCTATTTAGCAGGAATAAAACCCCTGGCAAAAATTCTGGAATCACCAGTCCCCGAGGATGTTCCTTCAGTTGTTTATTGTTGTAGGAAAAAAGCAGATCACAGACATGACCTTAAACTAAAGGCATTTCAAATGGCAACTTTCTGGCTTTAAGAAATACTAAAAGAATCAAGAAAAATAACTGTGGTAGCCAGTAACAGTTAGATTTATAGAATATGCACAGGGAATAAATTATGGAATCACTCAATTCTGAGGAAAAAAATTATGGAATCACCCTGTAAATTTTCATTACAAACACTAACACCTGCATGAGATTAAGGGGGTAATTCAGGAAAGATCGAAGTACCCTTGCAAAGCTTCTTATCACTTTACCGAGTTGGGTACGCGCTCACTGGTCTCCTGCACTCGGAGATCAGTGAACGCTTTAAAGGTACTTCGGCGAGGCGAGGCGATTCTAGTGGTCGCAAGGTGAGCCGAAGTACCATTAAAGTGTTCGCAGGAGACCAGTGAGCGCGTACCCAACTCGGTAAAGTGATGAGAAGTTTTGCAAAGGTACTTCGACCTTTCCTGAATTACCCCCTAAATCTGCTCGCTAGTATGCAGGTAAAAAGGAGTGATCACACCTTGGAAAGCTGTTGCAACAAGTGGACTGACATGAAGCATGGCTCCAACACCAGAGATGTCAATTGAAAAAAAAGGAGAGGATGATCAAACTCCTTGAGGAGGGTAAATCATCACGCAGTGTTGCATATGATGTTGGTTGTTCACAGTCAGCTGTGTCTAAAACCTGGACCCAATACAAACATTGGAAGGTGATTAAAGGCAAGCATACTGGTAGACCAAGGAAGACATCAAAGTGTCAAGACAGAAAACTTAAATCAATATGCCTTGAAAACAGAAAATGTACAACAACAAAAATGAGGAAAAAATGGGAGGAAACTGGAGTCAATGTCTGTGACCGAACTGTAAGAAACCGCCTCATGGAAATGGGATTTACACACAGAAAAGCTAAAAGAAAACCATCACTAACACCTAACCAGAAAAAAACAAGGTCACAATGGGCTAAGGAAAGGCAATTGTGGACTGTGGATGACTGGATAAAAGTCATATTCAGTGACGAATCTCGAATCTGCATCGGGCAAGGTGATGATGCTGGAACTTTTGTGTCACGGGTCAACTGGGAACACACAGGGATTACTACGAGAACTGGGTCACCACTTGAGGAGCTATAGCAAACCCAGAGCCCGTTACGCCTCTAGAGGCACTAAGGCGTACAAATGTGAAAGGGAACAGGGTCAGGTGGTACACCTTCTAGAAGCACTAAGGTGTACGTGCATACGTGAACAAACAGGGAGTGATAAGAGAACAGGATAACGTGACTTTAATAAAGATGTGGATCCTCTGTGATAAGCGCTGCTCGTGACATTTTGTTTGGTGCTGTTCCAATGACATTTATGCAGACGACTGTCTGAAGAAAACATGCAAATTTCCAGTCAATGATGATATGGGGCTGCATGTCAGGTAAAGGCACTGGGGAGATGGCTGTCATTAAATATTCAATAAATGCACAGGTTTACATTGAAATTTTGGACACTTTTCTTATCCCATCTATCGAAAGGGTGTTTGGGGAGGATGAAATCATTTATAAAGATGATAATGCATCTTGTCAGAGCAAAAACTGAAAAAACTCCTTGAAGAAAGACACATAAGGTCATGGCCTGCAAACAGTCCGGATCTCAATCCCACTGAAAATCTGTGGTGGAAGTTAAAGAAAATGGTCCATGACAAGGCTCCAACCTGCAAAGCTGATCTGGTAACAGCAATCAGAGAAGGCTGGGGTCAAATCGATGAAGAGTACGGTTTATCACTCATTAAGTCAATGACCCAGAGACTGCAAGCAGTTATAAAAGCCAGAGGTGGTGCCACAAAGTACTAGTGATGTGTTGGAGTGTTATTTTGTTTGTTTGTTTTTCATGATTCCATAATTTTTTCTTCAGAATTGAGTGATTCCATAATTTATTCCCTGTGTATATTCTATAAATCTAACTGTTATTGGCTGCCACAGTTATTTTTCTTGATTTCTTTTAGGGTTTCTTAAAGCCAGAAAGTTGCCATTTGAAATGCCTTTAATTTCTGGTCATGTCTGTGATCGGCTTTTTTCCTACAACAATAAACAACTGAAGGAACATCCTCGGGGACTGGTGATTCCATCATTTTTGCCAGGAGTTGTTCTCTAATGCCTGTCTGGTCTGATGATCCCCCTGCCTTTAGAGGTTTACCTTTCAGGTGATGGGGGGGATGATACCCTATTATATATATATATGCACTTTTGTTTATTGTTTGGATTTTGCACATTTTGTGGGATATTGATAAAGCCCTTATTGACATTATCGATTTGTTTTGCCATGCATCAATGCTATTAAAAGTTATTTATATTCGTCTTGTCGATTCTGCTAATTTATAGGGTTGATAAGAAATTGGCAATATCGAAAAATACTGATATCAATAAATATCGATGTGTTGAATCAGACACACTTTGCTGTGTTTCTCAATCAGGCTCAGCTTCCATTTCAGATCAGCATTGATATTCTACAGGAAATCTCCTCTGGCTAAGTCACAGGAACAACTCCATAAGGAATACATACATATATACAGTATATACATACATAAATATACATACACATACATACATACTGTAGGGATTTCACTCACTTGGCTGGGGTAGTCTTTACCGATAACAAATTTCAAACAGGTTCTTTCCTGAGGATTCGTTTTACAGAAAATCAAAAGTTGAACAGAAATCCAGCCTGACTTGGCAAAATAATAACATAAAACAAATAACATTGGTTTTTCAGAATTTTCTCCCAAAACATAACTTTCTTCCCCATAAATCTCACTCCAGGGAGTCTCAGTGGTCTTTCCAGTAACCACACCTCAGCACAGCCAGACACACACTGAGAGACTCTCTCTCTAGCTAATCTTGTGCTTTTAAACCTTTTCTGCACAGGTGCACTAAATTAGGAAAATCAGAGATGGAGTACAGGAGTGACCTTCCCACCCAAAACTCTTCAGCCACTCCTAAACCCTGGGCCCAAACTCCAGTTTAACAAAAATCACTGACAGTTTAACCCTGTCAGTCTCTAGTTTTCCCAGGATTTTATGCCATTGTTGACAGGAGTCTAAATGGCACATATACTCCATCTGTAACTCTCCCACAGACCTGCTTACAATACATACATACACATACATACATACATACATACATACAAGGAATAATGTATTTTTTTTCCACCAGCCTAAAGCAAGTAAACACTGAAAAGCTTTATAAATAGGCGATAATATTGATAAAACTGCTATTTCACCATTCTCATCTAATCAAAAAAC
Source organism: Pipa parva (assembly GCA_019650415.1). Classification (NCBI taxonomy): domain Eukaryota; kingdom Metazoa; phylum Chordata; class Amphibia; order Anura; family Pipidae; genus Pipa; species Pipa parva. Next base: position 7,052 of record WMED01012686.1, read on the forward strand.
TTGACTAAAGTCCAAATTGTTGTGTATAGGTGTGAATTCGCCAGGTAAAGACAGTCACAATAGGCTGCTTCTGTCGCAGTCACATCTTTATAATGTGAATATTATCACACTCGCGACTTTATTATGGGAAAATTGTCGCAATCTTAACATTAAAAAATTGACGCGACTTTACAATGGGGAAATTGTAGCGGATTTGCTATGGGAATCCGCTGTTTGAGAATTCGACAGTCGAATTTGCACCTTAATGAATAACCCCCTTTAGACTTTAGAATTCCTAAGGAACCCCCATTGTGTTATTTTCCTAATATGTTGTGATTAAAGTTTTTTTTTGTTGCGCGGCATATGCGGTTTGCGTTATCTTTTCATGCAGTCAGTTTGCCCTACCATGTGGACATTTTATGATGCCAGCTAATGGCTATGTGAGTGCATCAACTACACCCTTTGTTTCTCTTATTTGTGTATTGTTTTAGCCTGGCAACATGTGGGGCACCATACCTTTATTTTGGTGTAAGTTCCTAGTCACAATGCCTTCTTAATCTCCATATAATACAAATAAATATTTCCTTTGTTTTCATGACATACAATATTTGAATATGTTTGTACATAATAACTCCCTTTGCTGCCTGGTGTGTTTCCTCTTGAGACTGAAACAGTGTTAAAAGGGCTTTAAATTCTTTATTTGCTGAGATCAGTTCACACTGTTGTGAAGAAGTGTTAAGCTTTGAAGTATATTTGCATAATTTCTCTTTGTTTTGCTTTGTAAGGTTTCCAATGAACACACTTTTTAGTCTTGCATATGTGGTACAGGTCTCTGTGGAACTAGCTCTATTTATGACAACTGAGATTGTGTAGTTTCAGATCCGTTTCTGTTTTTGTGGATTAAGGTTAGACAGATCGCCAACATTAATATTTCCCATGTCTGTATTTTACACTAATGGAATAGCTATCATCTAACAGATAGAGCACCTAAGAAAGGTAATAGCTGCGAAAGTGACATTTATTTCACAATGAACCAGGAAGAAGTGCATCCCATTATTTGTCTAAATGTTTCACTCTCCGTACAGAATCTTTTATGGACTTCTATAAACCTACCAAGCAAGACTATCACATTGCCATCTTTGCTAGAGGTGAGCAAACTAGCGCATTCCAGTTAAAATATCTGTCACAGGAGGATTCAAAGCATCCAAACTAATTCACATTAAAATGTCTGATTCTGTTTGACATGGCGGGACTTAATAAAAATGGCTGCTGCTTTTACCATGCATTGAAACTGAGGTGATTTGGAGCGCGTCAGCAATGTCATCTAACTTGTTCCAGTAATGAGTCTGGAAAGAGCAAAGGTCCCTCTGCCACAATAGAAATGTAAAAGCAGCAATTCCTTAAAAAGAATTGCTCAGTAGTTGTAAGGCTTTCCTGCCTAATGGATGGGAATATATCCACATCGAATTGAGTATTTATCAAGCTGTGCAAACTGTAATCTTGCTGTTTTGCCCACTTTTTCCACTGTAGATAACTAATATTGATGGTTTCACGCCAATTACAGAACATTTATACATTTATACAGTTCTGAACTGCAGTGATCCACTGTTCAGCTACAACTGCCATTACGCAAAGTAACTGTTGCTCTTCCTACCTTTCCCATCATGCAACTTTCAGCATACTGGGCTGGTCAATGGATGGTACTGAAGTGACATACCATACAGTGGCAATCCTGCCTCATTTTTACTTTTATTCTCTTACACCACGTTAATATTATATTAGAGAATCATTTGGCTCCACTTTATACTATGAATAAAAGAAAGTCATTATTCTATACTTCTTTGAGTCCCTAACACATCAATCTCTTCCTATAATTAGAATTACTTAACTGAGAAGGCGTTGCCCCTAATAAATGAATTATGGCATGGGGCCAATGACTTGGAGAAAACCATTTATTGATACAGTGATCTGTACCCAAGAATTACCTTCCTTTCTATTTCTGCCTAACACATCATTTATAATCTAAATTGACATCTTTTGTCAGCGCACAATAACATTTGTATGAATGCCAACTCCAAACTCTGGCATTGAGCACACTGATACTGTCATTTATTCAACTTATTAACCAGTGGTTGATTGTATGTATATATGATAAATATTATACAAAAGAAAATAGAATTCTTTTTAATAAAAGATTTTAAAAAATGCTATGTAGAAATAGAATGTCTCTTTAACTCTTGGCAGCCATCCATTACAGTGACCCCTTATGATAATCTACTTACTACTGTGCACTCCTTAGGGGTAACTCACTTATTTCTTACAGTATCAAACTTTGAAAAAACCCATCAGGGTAAGGCCACCGAGTGAATGTGGTAGACCTAACAGGCTATATAAGTCTGATTACTAATTTGCTTTGTAGCTGTAAAAATGTTGTTTCTCTCCCAATATAATTTCAGCAGTCACATGTTTTCTTTCTGTACATCACACAAAAAGGAGTTAGCCTTCATTCATGTGTAGTCTTCACTAAAGAGAACTTGATGAATAAAAAAACATTTCTTCTGATTGTCAAAATATTGTTGGAATTCTGTCAGGCATTGATATAAAACTAGAATTTATCAGTCAAGGAGCCTAATTACAGTCTCAAAGAAATGCTTCCATTAGGGGTATAAATATCTTCTTTTAAATAATCCTGTGCATTAATCAGTACTATAACGATATCCTCAATGTAGTCTACTCAATATATCACAATATCTGGGCACAGAAAAGAAATGATGTGTTAATAATAGTTGTCTCTTATTATGTATAACTGTCCGTTAATTCCCCGAAAGTATCTCCAATACTTGCCAGTCTTAGAAGAAAAGAACTTTGCTGTTTGGATGTACTAGCCACCCACTACAGTGTAACAAAGCAGTAAAGTTAAAAGGATTATAATCTGTGTGAGTTTACGAAGAACAGATGTTAACAAACAAACTGAATCTCCTTCTATGAGGAGTTAATTAGAGGTTTGGATAGAGGAGTAGATGTGTATATACTATATCTGGACTTTGTTAAAGTATGTGACACTGTTTTACACAAACACCTGTTGTTTTTGTATTGCATTTACTAATTTAAATAGCGCTGCTATATTACACAGCACTTTACAGAGATTTTTCATTCATTTCAGTCCCTACCCCATGGAGCTTACAATCTAATTCTATTCAATCACACGCACCTATGTAGTATGTTTTTGCATTGTTGGATGAAACCCATGCAAGTAGAGGGAGACCATACAAACTCCATGCAGATGGATTCTAGGGTGGAATTGAACCCAGGACTCAGTGCTGCAAGGCAGCAGTGCTAACCACTAAGGTCCATTGGTTTGGAAAGTGCAGTTTGTAAATGGGTGAAAAGCCATCTCTGAAGAGCTGTGTTCATTGATTGTTAATCTGAATGTACTACTTTTTAAGGGGAGTATACCAGGGCACAATGTATAATTCATTTATAAATAATGTAGAACTTGGAATAAAAAAATAGAGTTTCTGTGATTGCTGGTGACATAAAGATATGCAGTGAAATAAAATCAAAGTAGGGAGCTGCCAAAATCAAGGTCAAAATGACCTTGACATAATTGATTGGGTAACTACAGGGCAAATTTAATTATGTAGAATGTAATGTAAAGTTATACATCTGGAGACTAAAACGGGCAAGTATCATACACCATAGGGGGATTAAAACTGAGCTACACCATACTGCAGAGTAACTGGGAATCATGACTTAAAAAATTGCATTCCATGTACATCTGTGGGTTATCAAGCTAGCAAGATATTTTTTTGTGTTAGTAGAGGGATTCACTGAAGAATCAGTCCAAATATTGGCACTGTTATATCCAAAGGATGTCCTGGAAAGGGTTGAAAGACCTTAGTTTGGAGATGGTCAAACCTATCTATACTTTGATATAATCTGATGAAGGAGTATACATATATTAACTGGTGCTTAGAAGTAATATTGAGATGAGCTGGTAATTTATAGGAACACCAAAGACACAAGAACATCCTCTGAGGCTGAAAGAATAAAGTGTGAACCATCCTGTCTTTCCTTTTGTCTCTTTGTTATGCTCTTTCTGCCAGTCTATCATAATGTCACTATCTCTATGTTGTGCAGTGTTGCTTGGGACAGTTTCTTTCTGTCTCCCTTGTCTCTCATTGAACTTTCACTTCTACTCAGTGCACCAGATGATATACGCAAGTCACACAAGAAGTTTGAATTAAAATGTAATTACTTTGTTACATAAACAAGGTAGAAACTTACACTTTAAGGGGGTTATTGACTAAATCAGAATTCAGTTGTTAAAGCAAATTTTCATCACCTCGGGTGGCTACACCCTGATTCTCTACTTCTTATTGACTAAACAGCAGATTCCCATGGCAAATCCGCAACTGCGTCAGAATTCCCATAGTAAAGTCACAAACACGTCAGTAGCAATCTATTGTGTAGTGTGCGACCGTCGCTAGCTGGCGAATTCATCCCATTGTTGAGTTTACTGAATACCTGAATATGGGGAAGTGGTGAATTCACACCTTTACGAGACAATTTGGACTTTAGTCAATAACCCCCTTAAGACTTTACAGACATTAGTGATGTCTGAAGAACATTTTTATTTTCTTACAAAGTTGTTGTACATTCCACCAGGGTTGTTCCCGATCTTTAGATGTCCACATAACCTTTTAGCACTGTGAGTTTAACTCAACTGAATCCTTCCTTTTCCTAGATGGGATTGTACTTCATCTGCATCTGTACTGCTTGCCTGCATCTGTACTGCTTGCCTGCATCTGTACTGCCTGCCTGCACCTGTACTGCTTGCCTGCATCTGTACTGCTTGCCTGCATCTGTACTGCTTGCCTGCATCTGTACTTCCTGCCTGCATCTGTACTGCTTGCCTGCATCTGTGCTGCCTGCCTGCATCTGTGCTGCCTGCCTGCATCTGTGCTGCTTGCCTGCATCTGTACTGCTTGCCTGCATCTGTACTGCCTGCCTGCATCTGTACTGCCTGCCTGCATCTGGAATACCAAGTTGTTTTTCTGTAGGCTTCTAACTCTGAAATAGCCCAGCTTGTAACATGTCTTTGGACCATCACAGCAAAGAAAATTTGCATAAATCAACTTGTACAGCAGCTAACGACCCCAATCCTACCCCTGAGGATTCTGTTAAACCCCTTGGCTCTAGCACAGTGGGAAAAAAAAATGATAGAAGCGGTTAAAAAAAAGATATCTCTCACTGTCTATATTTCTGTTAGTTTTAAAAGGGAACAATGCAACATCCTGTAGTTTAGAAATTTATATGGGTTCTGATGATAGAAAGCATCAATTCATAACTGAAACATTCCAAACTGCGGTGAATTCAAGAATCTACAGAACGTGTATCAAATGTAAACTTACACTTTATACTTTGTAATATGGGAGATGTTGTCTTTTAACTAAAATGGAAAGGCTATGCACTGAATAAACCCACTCACCTTAGAGTTCTTCAAAACAGACTGTCTGCTGTGTCCTCTAACCCAGCCTGCCATATGTCTACTAGCCTGCTGAACTGACAGCATCTCTGATTCCTTGCTCTAATTTTTGTCCCTTCCTGCAATTCACTGCTGTGAAGTTGGCAAGTTCAACAGACCACACTAAATAATCCTGCACATGTAAATTCCCAACACATAGCTTGTCTTAGTTTGCTTTTCTCTCTGGGAATAAAATTCATCTTTTCCTTTGTTTTTGTTTTCCTCTCTCTTCTCTCAAGACACGATCCCAATTTTCAGATTAACTCTTTCCTTTCATCGTTCTCCAAATCCTTTGTTTTAAAAAAAATGCATATTTTTTTTGCAAATTCATTTTAATATGATTTTTTTTTTTATAGTTAGTATACTGCACATATACTGTTTCAGTTGCCACTTTATGCAGAGACTCAGTGTGTATGGAGCATCTGCAAACCCTGCTGAAATGACAAAAAACCACAGATGTGTTGTTAAGAGCGAGGAAGCGGTTAACAGAGCGCAGGAATAATGCAACTGGGTTTGCCACATTGTACCACATTGGTACAAGAACACTGGTTCTGCAGATACAAGCAATACTTAATAAAGCAGGTCTGTGTGCATGCAGTGTCTCCATATGGCAGTGAACAGGTTAATTCTGAGCTGGCTGGTGCAGGCAAGCTATGGGATAGTTGCAGACAGGTATCTGCTGAATAACCAGTGCAGACAGGTATCTGCTGAATAACCAGTGCAGACAGGTATCTGCTGAATAGCCGGCGCAGACAGGTATCTACTAAATAGCCGGCGCAGACAGGTATCTACTAAATAGCCGGCGCAGACAGGTAAATACTGAATAACCGGTGCAGACAGGTACCTACTGAATAACCAGTGCAGACAGGTATCTGCTGAATAGCCGGCGCAGACAGGTATCTGCTGAATAACCAGTGCAGACAGGTATCTGCTGAATAGCCGGTGCAGACAGGTATCTGCTGAATAACCGGTGCAGACAGGTATCTACTGAATAACCAGTGCAGACAGGTATCTGCTGAATAGCCGGCGCAGACAGGTATCTACTGAATAACCAGTGCAGACAAGTATCTACTGAATAACCAGTGCAGACAGGTATCTTCTGAATAACCAGTGCAGACAGGTATCTACTGAATAACCAGTGCAGACAGGTATCTACTGAATAACCAGTGCAGACAGGTATCTGCTGAATAACCAGTGCAGACAGGTATCTGCTGAATAGCCGGCACAGACAGGTATCTACTAAATAGCCGGCGCAGACAGGTATCTACTAAATAGCCGGCGCAGACAGGTACCTACTGAATAGCCGCTGCAGACAAGTATCTACTAAATAGCCGGCGCAGACAGGTATCTACTGAATACCCGGCACAGCCTGGTATCTGCTGAATAACCAGTGCAGACAGGTATCTTCTGAATAACCAGTGCAGACAGGTATCTTCTGAACAACCAGTGCAGACAGGTATCTACTAAATAGCCGGCGCAGACAGGTATCTACTAAATAGCTGGCGCAAACTGGTATCTACTGAATACCCGGCACAGCCTGGTATCTGCTGAATAACCAGTGCAGACAGGTATCTACTGAATAACCAGTGCAGACAGGTATCTACTGAATAGCCGGGGCAGACAGGTATCTACTAAATAGCCGGCGCAGACAGGTATCTACTGAATAGCCGGGGCAGACAAGTATCTACTGAACAGCCGGTGCAGACAGGTAAATACTGAATAACCGGTGCAGACAGGTATCTACTGAATAACCAGTGCAGACAGGTATTTACTGAATAACCAGTGCAGACAGGTATCTTCTGAATAAGCAGTGCAGACAGGTATCTACTGAATAGCCAACAGACAGGTATCTACTGAATAGCCGGCGCAGGCTGGTATTTACTGAATAGCCGACGCAGACAGGTATCTACTGAATAGCCAGTGCAGACAGGTATCTACTGAATAGCCAACAGACAGGTATCTTCTGAATAACCTTTTCAGACAGGTATCTCCTGAATAGCCAACACAGACAGGTATCTTCTGAATAACTGGCGCAGACAGGTATCTACTGAATAGCCGGCGCAGAAAGGTATCTACTGAATAGCTGGTGCAGACAGGTATCTACTGAATTGTAAGATGACTCCAGCACTCCGTATTAAATATAAATGAGTTGCTTTATTAAATC
>WMED01012687.1:0-14720 GCA_019650415.1 Pipa parva
TGGGGCAGGTAGCTCAGGGGAAAGGGGGGGAACGAAAGCAGCATGGAGGGGACAGCAGGGGAAATAAAGGGGCAGGGAGGGGGGCATCAAGGAGGGGGACAGTGAGAAACTGTCAGTCATCAAGGACGGGGGGGGGGGGGGGGGGGGGGGGGGGGGGGGCGCGATTTCATTACTCTGCCTAGGGCGCTAAAAAATCTTGGCCCGGCCCTGTGTAGCACCATACTATATTTATTATGTAGCACAGTAATTGTCTCAATGAAGTCTCTTAGATCAAGCTTCATGTACAGGTCCTTCAGTTTATCAGGCACCCACCTCCATTAGTGGTTGGGACCATGTGAAGACATTTTAAAGTGCACCTGTCACCTCAAAACTAATACTAAATCACTCACAGCACCCCTGGGCACTGACAAAACTATAACTCACAGTACAATATCCACTCCTGAGACTGGCTCCTCACTCAATGCTGTGGAGACATACCAGTGCCGAACTCACTGAAGCTGCGGAACCTCTTTGCTGAAGACACATGGAGCTCACCCTTTAAGAAGCTGTATCTCTGAGGCAGTAGGAGGCTGTAACAAAGCATTGATAGACAGGCAGATAACCTTGAATAAAAACGCTAGGCTGAAGATCCATTGGTATACACCTATACTGACATCAATACTCAAGCGCTGTACTAATCATAGCGCTGATATTTAAATCCCCCGCCACTAACGTCACGTGTGATATCAGCTGGCTGTGACTGGTCGAGAACCAGGAAGCACTGGGCTACACACAGCCCCAACGCTTGCCGGCAGACACGAGCAGCGCAGGACAGAGGTAAGCGCTGCTCATGACAATGATGACATAAATTAGGTTGCTAGAAGATGCCTGTAGACAGATACACTTTCATGTAGGAGTTCAAGGCTCAGTTAACATTGGATTTCTTTGTTAATATTCAAAACAGAAATAGTGAGAATGTCCAGAACCAGCTGCAGTTTTACCATTTTTGTACTTTGGTAGCAGCTACCAGTGGGCACAGAGAAAGCAATAGGATGAGACAGCGCACAGCAGAGAGGCTTTTTAGTGTACTCCCACAATGCCATTCTGTTTCAGCATTGTCTTTTCAGTAGTGTTGGACACTGCAGTTGCCTTTTCCTGGATATTGGTTGTGGACACACTAGAGCAGAGGTCCCCAACCTTTTTTGCACCAGGGACCGGCTTTAAGCAAGGCCAGTTTTCCATGGCCCGGTGGGGTGGGGCTGGGGCAGGGGCGGAGCTTTGGTCATATGGGGGCGGGGTTATGGAGGAGTGGGGCTTAGCAGCGCTACACACTTAACACCGGAGCCGCGTCAATGAGGCCAGTCTGCTGCCCCACCCCATCCCGTGTAACATGTTCTGCCGGGGGCGAGTCAGTGAGGAGAGCCTGCTACCCCGCCCCATCCCGTGTAACAGGTTACTGCTGTGCTGGCTGCGTCTCAAAGACCCGCCCAATGCCCCTCCTCGTCCTGCATAATGTTCTCTGCCATGACAGCTGCGAGCTGTCATGGCAGAGAACATTATCGCATGCTCTGACCAGGCGCAGGGCCGCAGAGCTAGGTGTCAGCGGCGCCACAGACCGGCTGAAAAACCCCAACGGCCCGGTCCTGGTCCGTGGACCGGCGGTTGGGGACCTCTGCACTAGAGAACCAAAGCTACAGAAGCCTTCCATGGATACAGTGCAGACACTAAGTAACCTAGGAAGATGTCCAAAAGTGCAAGCCACCTCAACCCAAATCAAATAACTCAGACTAAAAACTAGACTATTTTTTAGAATTTTCCACTGATTGACAGAGTCAAATTGTGAGTTTGTCATCCAGTTTACCTTCTTATTCTATTTAATCCTACGACTCCCAGAATGCACAGCAAACCAAATGAGCAACCAACCTTGCCTGTCCCTATGATTAAGGGATGTGAAACCAATGAAGAGGAGCTATAGAGTAAGCTACGGAATTGAGTGTGAATTCAACACATCACAGCACATAACATTCTTTGGTGGTGGGGAATTGTTGAGATATACACATCTACGTTACTATTTTCATTTTGATAAATAACCCGCTGTAGGACACACTTTGCATTATTTATAAGAAGCTACCTTTGCACCCATGAGCGCAGAAAACATTGTATCATTTTACAAGCTATCATCACAGAATCTGCTCAAAGCTGTTTACGTTCCATAGTGTAGGTTACAGAAATGTAACAATCTTGAAATGTTCCAAAAACTGGGTGCATTCTGCATAGCATACATATGGAAATTCAATGTAGCTAATAGAAAAGAAGAAAATAATAAAATGTGTTTGGAACAAATCATAAAATATCAAAAAACAATTTATGTAACTTTAATCTCTTGGTGCTCCCAAAACCCCAACCTATAGGCATTCCTGGGGTCAGTGATCCCAGGTAGGAGCTGTAAGGTCCTAGATGTCCCTACAAACATAAGAGGTGACCAAGCAGTGTCTGAGCCAATAAACCAACCATGTGTCACAGAGTATCCAAGGGATATGCCTGCTTGTCATGGCTGACCTCTGCCACCTTGCATGGAATTAAAATAAAACAACAAGATGGTTAGACAGAAATCCAGGCTGCCCCAAGCAGAACCACAGGCTCTGCTGGGACATGCCTGGCTCGTGACACGGTATCAGTTCTGCGTTCCTGTACCCCCAGGCCTGTGTGTAGGGAGGCTCCAGCCAACAGACAAGGCAGCTTTAAACATTATTCCCATGAGTCACATCTCATTCAGTAGTGGCAGATCCTTGCTTCAGGCACTGGCGGGACAGTCCATTTAACTCTCTGACTTCTCCAATAGCTAAAAAATAGTACTTTAATAGGCAGGCAATATTTCGCCCCTTCCCTGCAGCAATAAAATAGTTAAAGGCAAAGTCTTTAAGCATTTGTCACTCTGAGTTGGCTGGACTCTGAGGCAAACATTTGACATCACAAAGCGGATTTATGAACTTAAAAAGGCTACTTCTGCGTTGATAAATTCATAATCAGCTCTTTGATTTATGGAGATGAGTTGCTGAATTGAGGAGCCAGCTCCATCAATGAGAGCATTAATCTTTCATTACATGTTAATGCACATCCGTGACTGAAATGACCCACAAAGATCTCTAAACTATGACCTCCCCTCTTTTATGTAAGTGCTTACTACAACTCCCAGCATGCTCTGAAAAAAAAAAAAAAATTAAGGCTTATTGTTCCCAAATCAAATTATTATGGATGTCACGATATGGACAGTAAAGGCGTATTGGCAAAAACAGAGCTCATGTTATTATGGTGTATAATTAAATAAAATTACTGCAAGTTATGTAAACTAGTTCAACTTTGTTCTGTCTCGCTGTATAGTTTGCATTATATTTATGATCACTGTAAGGCTATTAGCAATTTCTCTGAACCTTTATATAGAGCAGAAGGGAAATAAATGTAGATCTGGAGCCATATGACATCACTGGACACCCCTCCCACTTCATTCTGATTGGCTGGGCGCTGTCAGATAAATGATACAATAATAACCAAGGTGTGACATGAAAGATTCTATTTGACTTAAAACATAAGAAAAGATAAGATTCTACTACCATCCTAGACCGAGCAGCTGAAGCCCATGTCAGTTATGATTGGCTGAAGTTAGCCAAGGAAATTATGAATTTGTTACATGAAGATACATGCTTACAAAGAGACAGATGTTTTAGAACTATTAAAGATAAGAAAATGATTCACCAGGTTTTGAAATTGATATAAATTTTTACCAGTTCATATTTCACAAATTGTTTCAGAAAGATAGCCAAGTCCCCAGGATCTTACATGCTACAGCCTGAGAGATCTAAACTCTCCCCCAGAACTGGAACTATGGGGGGTTTAGACGTTAATTGGGGTCTATACTTCCAGGGAGAGAGGCCCCTGTCCAGTGTAACCAACTGTGTGTGTGTGGGGGGGGGGGAGGAGGAATGTTCCAGTGCCTTTGTGTCACCTTTAATCAGATCCTGAAGATACATCACTTTGCTACAATACACCTAATTTATAACAGATTTGCTACAATAAACCTACTTTATAACAGATTTGCTACAATACACCTATTTATAAACAGATTTGCTACAATACACCTATTTATAAACAGATTTGCTACAATACACCTAATTTATAACAGATTTGCTACAATACACCTAATTTATAACAGATTTGCTACAATACACTGCCACCGCTTTTTACATGTCTACACTTGTTTAGTGAATATATAATGTAGCGAAATTGACTTTTGAGAAGCAAATTCACTCTTTGATAAATATACCCCTAAATTGTCAAGTACATCTCTACATCTTCCCTGACCCAAACCACTGCTTTATGCACTTCATCATCTACAAAGTGTCACAATTCCTTGTAACAAAATGACAACAGAATCAGCAAATACTTCCCTGAACAAAGCACAAGTGTTTCTCTCAGCTCTACACAAAACTCTATTCACCGGGAATCTTGCCTGCCACTGAAAGAGTTAAAACTGTAAGATCCAGTTTAGCCAAGTGTGGCTTATTTCAAAATATAAAAGTTATCCCCTCCTTAGCATTCCCCCCCACAGGCACACATACACTTGCATGCACTCAGCTACAAAACATCTGACAGTTGGGGATAGATTGGGGAAGCACGCTCTGCTACACCGCACCCCACGCAATGCTCTGCATACAATATGTCTGAGGACACAGCCTTAAATTAAATCCCTTGTCCAAAGTTCCCAGTTACCTGTGCTCTTTCCCAAGTCACAAGCAATTTCCAAACAATGGAAATATAATTCATCTCTGACACTGTGTAATTGCCCCCCCCCCCCCCCCCCCCCCCCCCCCCCACTCCACTATGTCTGACACACAGTTCCCAAGAATTACCCATTATTTGTCTGAAAATAACCAAGGAGGTAGAAAGGAGGACTCTCAGCTGTGTGTTATGATGCCTTGTGCCTCCCTTACAGGGGGAATTTTCAGCAGGGTCATGCAGGGTTGACAACCAGGTTCCATTTGTACCATTAACCTGCAGTTTCTTATAGGCATTTCAATGTGAAGTGGTCCGAATACTTAAAATTAGAAAATGAATACTGCTGTCTGGGAGTATGGCATATAAAGAGATTAATCCACTCTAATAAATCAGAGTTAGCACATAGAGTAAAAGTAACCTGGCAACTGGGATTAGCAGTCAAGGATTAATATGTTAGCTGGGAACTAAGGAACATAGTTATCAATGCCCATTAACAGTAAACACCATTATCAGTAACTTCACTCAGGTACTGAACTGTTTTTAGTCAATTTCTCCAAATTTAATCTTTGTCATGATTTCTCATGGTACCTTTATATTGTTAATTAAATTTTATTACCCATTATCAGGGACCCGCACGACACTAAACAATTTGGGAGATATACAGTATACTTAAGTATGCACTGAAATTGGTATTTCTGATACTATTATGTTTATACAACAAAGGATTCTATTTAAGATAGATAGATACATCGATAGATAGATACATCGATAGATAGTTGGCCCCCAATACTATGGCCAACTGGAGGATTGTCTGGTCTTTCCTATATATGTGTTGCCAGTCCAGCAACTTTTTGTCACTAAGGGCAAAATTTAATAAACTCGGTAAAGCCTGATTGGCTTTTCCGAGTTTATCCCAAGAACATCTCGACTCCCTATTGAAACTTTAACTGAAACTTTTAGAATGGAAAGGTAGCCATACTTTACATTAGTAGTAGTAGACCATTACATCGAAAAACACTATCAAAAGTTTCTGTTTGTAAGTATCGATCAAAAAATTCTTGCAATATTTACCACGAGAAAGTTCTGAGATCTCGAGAGAAATCGGGCTTTTACGAGTTTATTAAATTTCACCCTAAATCAGTTAAAGTAGACATTTACTCTCATCATGTTTGCTCAAACATCTTCTCAAGATACAATATTACTCCTATTTTAGTTTTAATGTATGGGTACCTGCAGTGGGGTGAAGTGTCCACAGCCTTGTGAAACAAGAAGAGCACCTGGGGAGTAGTCTTGCAATCCTGATGCACCCCTCTTTCCTGCTCTAGTGCATTGGGAGTAGTCTTGCAATCCTGATGCACCCGATTCTTACATCTGTAGCCTGTGCTTGGGACTCTCCAGACTTACCAAGATGAAGTTTATATCATGGGAGATCAGGCCTGCAATCCAATATAATAGGGCAGATAACTAGCTACCCTTCACATTCCTCACATTTTAGTAGGGTCCATTAATCAGAACCCAGAAGCCCAGTTGCTGTGGTCAGTAAGCAGAGTACAAGACTACAGATAGAAATCTTTCTGATAATTGAAGCAGATTGTAACTCCTGGATACTGACCTGCACATTGTGTTTTATCTACAGCATGTACATGTCTGGTAGCTACACTGCAGAATAGGTTAGCTAATCATGTATGACTACTAGGAAGAACATTTGGTTGATCTGCAGTGTAACTGGGATACTGGATAGTAGGGCACTTTGTATCATAGTGCCCAAAGTGGCTAGGCGATGGAGGAAGACCCATAGTTTTCTCCAGAGTCCATAATATATGCTATGGATATGAACTGATATCCAAAATATTAACATAGTAATCTAATTTTCCATTAAAAAAACAGCCTGAACAACAGCAACATATAAACAATCAAACTATCCCTGTTATTTCCTTACCTAACCAGAAATACCCTACTTTAACACTACTCTAATACTTTATAATAAATAAAATTGCCCTTTTTCTAGTTTTTGTGATGTTTAGAGGGTAATTCACGATAGTGCGAAGTGAGGTGCGGAGTCCTCGCCTCACTTCGCACTGACTGATGTGCGCTCGCTGATGTCCTGCACGCGGACATCAGCGAGCGCTTTAAAGGGATTCCAGTCTCGGCGAGGTGACTCTTTTGGTCTCGACGAGACTGGAATCCCTTTAAAGTGTTTGCTGATGTCCGCGTGCAGGACATCAGCGAGCGCATATCAGTCAGTGTGAAGTGAGGCGAGGACTCTGCACCTCACTTCGCACTATCGTGAATTACCCCCTTAATGTTTTCATCATGGGACACATGGTCTAGCAGACTGTCTGGCAGAAATTTACTGCATTGTATTCACTGACTTATATTTCAGCAATACTGATTTGCAACATTTTTTTTTCTGTGTATATAAACTAGCGCAGTGACACTAAACTGGGACAAAATATTTTGTCCCTGTATTTTGTGATACTGGAGAATATTACAGTCTTCTTTATAACCTGGTAATTATAAAACACATATTTTGTCCACTATAATTACTGCCTGTATTCTCAATGTGACTGGCTGGGCCCCCCACAGCAAATCTGTGTGAGCTTTGGAAAATGTCTAGACCAGTACGCCATTCCTCATCTCTTCTTGGATTTATTTTGTTTTTTATGTTAGGACTTATTTTATTTGCATTTGGAGTGACAAGGCAATTATTTCTACATTGTACTGCTAAAAAAATGTTATATTTTCTGCTCAATTAATAATTAGAAGCTAGGTTGTTTTTTTTTTTTTTTGTGTGTTTGAAGCCATCTTTTATCTAGTAAAAACAATCCCAAACCCTAGTCTTATGGTTTTCTATAGAACTTTGGGTAATATATATTATACTCATAAGTCTCAGTTTATAAAAGATAGGTGCATCCAGCAATAAACACAAAGCGGTAAAAAACCTGAATTCAACTTCAAAGATGACAAATACTGGTCTTGTGTTACTTGTCCTATATTTAATTAAACATACTGTAGAACATAGATCGTGGTGGGGGGCACAAGAGATCGGGGTCACTTGGCAAGAGATTTTTTCCTAGTCTCTTCATTCCTCTCTCCTGAGCCTATGACTTTCCTTTGTCCCCAAATCCCTAGCGTATTTACAGTACAATCAGTAATACTGTATATGCCCATGATGGTGATGCAGTTTGAAATCCCAGAATGGTCCAGTGGGAGCTTTCCCTGTGTCCTGGGGGGCCAGTCCGACACTGGAGTCATAGCTTATGTCAGCTACAGGTCAGCCATTTTTAACTCTTGAGTCAGAAGCCTGATTTAATGCCTTTATACACTCACTAATACTTATTTTTACTTTCCTTGGCCTTTGGAAGCAAACTTCATAATCTCTTTCTGATGACCAACTTTGCAGCAAGGAGCATCACTGATCTCTTTCATTAAAAAAATGATACAGTTCCCTGTACACTTGTATTGCCACTGGTAAATTTCTGTGTCATGGGATGTGACCCAAAGAGGATTCAAAATGTGCCACCAACCCACCATGACTTAGCTGAAGATCAGCCCTGCTCCTCTTACCTTCCATGGACCCCGTATACCCCTTTACAATAACCATGCCAAGCTATAAGGGAATTTCTAATGGCTTCTTTTGGTGTTGCTGGTCCTTTAAGAACACCTGATTGTTGAATACAATCTTACACATATGGGAGAAGCCTCTATACAATAACAGTTTTAATACCTCACTTCCAAATTACAGTCATCGCTGACAACTCATTGCCCGAAGTGTTTTGTTATATAATGTGTCATTGTGCATTCTCAGTCACCTGCGGCATTTATCGGATACTGAGTAACTACTTCTCCTTCCTTCCTGCTGCTTGTCCCCGCTCCCATTATTTTCTGTTATGTGCAAAACTCGTATTATGAAGTTGGAACAATATTTTATCTATGGATGAAATCCATTCAATGAAGCAGGCAAGGCTTGTGGTTTCACTCGAGCGGGAAGTGTGGGTAAGTTCTTCAGTAAATAAAGGGGCGAAGACACTTCTGGAAAATGCAGCTGGATTAGCTTGTACACGTAAATAAAGTATTAAAAAGTATGTGATAGCTGCCGAGTTATTTAGAATATATTAATGGCCAGCGATTAAATACAGAGTGAAATATTGCAACAGACATCATATCTGATTATAGCCTACAGGCAAACTTGACATTTAATCAATACTGCCACAGTATCTGATTATATTGCACTGATAATCTTTAATTAGGCAACCTTAGGCTATTAAGCAACAGTACAATATGCCACTTAAAGGGGCACTAAATACTCATTTTTCTTGGGGGGGGATTTTGGGTAGGATTAAATACTTTCTGATCATGTTATTTCTTCCAGCGCTGCCTCCTGCTAGTCACAACACAGATCTTATTTTTTTTTTCTCCTTGCAGCACTTCAATCCTTTTAACTTCCTGCAGCACTGTATTAGGTGTAGTCCAAGGTAATGTAGGGTTAGGACATTATGAAGGAAGAAGGTGAGCACATGCTTAAAGGAGAACTCAGGCTTGTGGTGTTCAGGGGTGATTATTAAGGGACTGGGGGGAAATACTTGCCAACTGTTATTTTATGCTCCAGTGCTGCCTCCGGCATTCTGATGTAAAACTGCTGCTGCGCTTAGTCTATTTGCTAAAACATGCAGGAAGTGAAAAGGGGGTTGTAGCGTCTCTCAAGAGAAGAAGAAATCGGCAAGTTACTCAGAACAGAGGCAGTGCTGGATACCTTCAAATACCCACAACAAAGTATGTATGTATGTGTGTATATATATATATATATACGGTATATATATTTTGTAAAAGTGCATGACTTCAGCTTTCAAGACAAGCAGAGCTTGTTATGAACACAAAACTCTGGACACACACAAACCATTGTGAAAATCGGTGTGTTTCCTGAAAACTTCAAACTACAGAATAAAATAATATTTCTTTGAAATTTCAGATTGGTTTTACCAAAACCAAAATACTCCCAAACCAAAGTATGTTTTTACCCGCAAGTACACACCTTCAGGCATCAACCAATGCCATACTTGTGAAGGGTACAAATTTCTGGGCACAAAAACCTTATGGAAATTGGTGCTTTCAGATCTTGAGATTTTTCAGTCAAAACATTGTAGGGAATCAATTAAGCGCTAGAGCAGTGTTTAGGGATTAACACACCGCAAACAGCGAGTTTCTTTCGTATTCAAATGTTTATTAAAGGGAAAAATGAACTTAAATCTCAGCCTTTCTTTGGCAAAACAAAAGTCACTTAAAAAAATAGCAATTTTTACAGGAAAAAGTCCTTGGTCAAAAACGAAGTGGGTAACTGCATCCCATATTGGTTTGATTACCAATACATAGGACCTTCCCTTCTCCTGGGTTGTCTCCTTGGGGTTTTACAGTGATGCCAAGCCAAGTTGTATAGCAGAGTCTTTAACCACTAGTCTCTGTTTCTATCACAAGGATTTCAAGCCTCAGCCACAGAAATCAACTTTTTTAGACTTCCAACTCTAACCAACCCCAAACTGGCTCTCCCAGCTGCCTTTTAATCAGGCTCTTGCCTGCAGCTGGGGGGATTTACAAAACCTAGACTGACCTCAAGAAGTACGTCTGCATAATTGGCGCAAAATACCTCCCCTCAAATCAACATCTACATACCAGTTAAATAACTCCAGAGAGTGTTGATGTTTGTGAGTCGAAATGGGATCTAACCTTTTTTCTTTTTTGTTGAAGATTAACTAATAAATCATTTTTGTTCATTTAGCCTACATGCGAGCAACACAGTAAGCCCACAATCTTTCCCTTTCAAGCCATCTACTTGATTATTTATGCTTTTTCAGCATGCATTATGTTACAAGTACATGGCAGCCTTTGTAGCATTTCAGCCCCACCCCCTGCTAAGAAAGTTGGTGTACTGGGCATTGACTTCTTATTGAGCATGTGTGAAAACTATCACCTAGGGAAACCACTGTGAATCTGGCCTGGGTGTGTTTTTCTGCCTATGACAGCCACCGTTGGCTTCAGGAGGAGCCCTCTGATACTTGGGTGTCACCAGGTCACTTGGGTTGCCCCAATGGTTCCAAAAGGGAGCGAACAAAGGTGTCAAACATATCACAGTGGAAGCAAGAATGATAAACATTGTTGTACAGGCCACATCAGGAACCAGGGATGTCAGAGTCAAGGGCAGGATACAGGTACAGGTAAAGGTAAACAAACAAAGAATCAGGACAGAGGCAAACAAGGAATTCACAAACGCAGGTTCTGGGTCCAAATATGGGCAGCGCTGACATCCAGTATATTACATTTCCTCAACCAGTCAAATATGTGTCATGATGTGTGATGATTCATTAGCATATTCATGAGGATCCAGTATGTGAGATACTCGCACCAGCAGGTCCACAAGACAGAACAATAGCCCAGAGGTCCTGATTTGATGTTTCATAATATAGCAGTTTAAAACTGACCAAAGAATTAAAAAGGTCAAATAAAGGCTAGCTTTCTGACTTGGTGTCTTACAGCTTGTAATCATTGGTAGCGATTATATTATTATATTACACATACTATATTTTATACTATCATATAGTTCCCCCTCGGTTATTATCCGTGAATATATTGATAGACAAAGGACCCACCTCCTTTCACTTGAGGGAGTAACAACAAAGTAAGAGGACCGGCTAAGAATAAGCCCCTAAAGGATCATTATCGGTAGTGATGGAAAGCAGCAATGTGGCAATAACAGATCAATGCCCTTTGGACTATGCCAGATCAAAATAGAATATTATGCCCTTCCATGGTCAATATTGTGGATGCCCTTCCACTGGACTACACCATGGTTAAAGAGTTGAGCCCATTGAAAGAACACAGGGCCTGTAGTGAATGTATTATTTTGGGGCATCCATACTAAGGCAACAGTATTACTTTCTTACTAATTCAGAATAAAAGTTACTGCTTTTACAAGAGGATCAGCAGTTAATTATACATTTACAGATTAGCTAGTGACATTAGACAGGTTGTAGTGTTAAGGGGAGAGAATCCAATAGAAACACACTCTCCCCATCTCCCTGCACAGTGTGTGGCCATGGGGGTCTCAGTGAACATAAACTTAATATTGAATGGGGGAGTGTTTTGTACTTTTAATTAATGTAATGCTGCTTCAGATTTTTACAATAGTTGTTGCTGGTTTTGGCTTCTTAATTTGTTGCTGCTGTTGGCGGTTTCTGCGCGGCATCCCACACCGGTTCACCACCAATATAATGATGAATTTCTTTAGATGAAAGGTATATACATTAATTATGCTATTAGACAGTTCCCTAATTTTCAGCAGTCTTGTACATTAATCCTCACCAACTGAGGTGTGGGTAGTTTGCACGAATATGCTGCATTGCATATAAATGTGCATGTTCCCGAATATGAAGTATTGGCAAGTTGTATTTGAATGAATTACACCTAAAATGCCATCCCCCACCCATGTAGAATCTACAGTGTTGGCAGCAGAAGCTTCCCACTGCAATGCTATAGATTCTACATGGGGTAGATCCCACTTCTACACCAGTAGCCTATTTATTTAACTGGCTGGAAAAAAGCCACAGTTCTTGCCTTAAAAAATGGTATTTTCTGCAGGACACTATTAAAGGAGACCTAAAGTCAAAAATTAAAACACAGCTGTTAAAATACTTACTTTATACTGTACAGAGCCAATCACAATTACAATCACAGCATGAGGTATGCTGTAATTAGCCAGCTCCCGATGCTTCCTGCACAGCACGCTGGCTGACACAGAAGCTACTGCGCAGCAACTTCTTCTCCTTCCCCGGCCTCATACATCATCATGCTCATTGCGGGGGAGTGTTCTCATTGGCCCCCGCTATGAACATGATGGTGTTTAAGCCCTAAAACACCCAAGGTGTAACAGGGTGGGAGGAGCTTCCTGACTGCTGATTGGCAGTCAGCCAGTGCGCTGTGAAGAAGCGTCGGGGGAAGCGTCGGGTGCTGTCTAATTACAGTACAGCTTATGCTGTGACTGTAATCAATCAGCTCAGTATAAGGTAAGTATTTTAACTGTTTTTTGGGGTTTTTTTTTTTTACTTTAGTTAACCATAATGTTTAACATTAAAGGATATCAACATCAGTGTGAAAATATCCATTAAAAAAGGAGTCAGGCATTAAATAAAGGTAAAGAAATAAACATTAAAAAAAGGTGGGGATGCCAAGAAGTGCAGTGCAGTGCAGTGCAGTGCAGTGCAGTGCAGTGCAGAGAGAAGCCTTTATATGTCATGTACTAGACATGAGAAATGGTTATATCCCCAGCTAATTGGAGCAAGGGATTCATACTTAACAAAATGGATACCTAGGGATTGAGACAGCTGAGCGGTTCATAGTTTGTTTTTTCTAGATTTATTTTTCCTATATAAACTATAAGGAATTGTTTGCGTATGTCTATTTACAGATTGTGAGGTGCATTCTTGTCTCTAACAAAAAACCATAGCAAAAGCACCCTATATTTATGACCATAAGATGGCGCTGTTACCATCTCTTGGAAATGACAAAGGAGAGTGAGGCAAGGAGTATAAAAATATGGTTTGAGCCATATTAGACCAGTTGAATAGTAAGAAAGAGGTGTACTGTAGTATTATTATATGAGAAGAAAGATGAATACTGTAGTATTATATGATACTTTATTTGCACTAACAGTTTGTTGCATAAGACAAGCTTTCTCTTCATCACTACTAGACTGCCTTCAACTTCTTCCGCTAGTAAGCGTCCTTTCAGTGTAGGCTGTGGATCTGACCTAAAAACTGTCGGCCTGCGCTGAAAGATCGCTCGCACGCTGCGGGAATCAGGAACACGCGTACCGAAGATTCATCACCACTGCTACAGGAGAAGTATTTTTGTTGCTTGTGGTTATGGTACCGGATTCTCCTGGCATAACATTCCCATCTGGCTTCCTCTCACAGTAATAACCTCTGTGTCAGTTATACATTGAGGGACCTCTAAACACAATGATGCAGTGTAAGAACAGGTCAGCAGAGATCAAACGTACCAGAAAACAACCTCCAATGCAGTGATGCAGTGTAGTAGCTGCCAACCCAGAAGAAATAGATCAGAATCTGTTCAAAAATGTGCTCAGTTTGATTAAAAGTAGGAATAGTTGGTATTTGTTTTGAGATTTTGTGATTTTGAATGGTAGAAGTAATATATGTGTATTTTCATGCAATCAAGAATCAAATTAGCCCCCCAGTCCCCCCCCCCTACAAAAATCCTAATGTTCAAGGCCAAAGACCCAATCCCACCCAGGGGCATGTCCCAGAAAAGATCTATCACACAGTGCTCAAAATACAAGGTAAATACTTTAATGGAAAATATACAGCTTCTTCCATGCAAAGCCCATTCATGGCCAAGAAAGGATAAAGAATTTCAGCTTATCATAAATGTCAACACCAACACAGTTTCCAACATACGCCTTGGTATTCCCGGGCAGAGAAGGCTGCCAAGCAGCTGGTTAAACACTGCATGACTTCTGCCTGTTTAACAAAATGACAGGTAAACAGTTAGCAAAAACCACCTCACGCCTTCCTCTGTGCCCTTCTTATCTAACAGAGCGTAAATGAGGCCAGATTCCTTCTGTTACTTGCACTACATTTATACTTCCAAAGTGCAAGATAAAAATAAATAAACTGCAACAGGGAAAGCATTATAAGTCACATGCAAGTACGGATTACCCAGAGATAATGCGACAGAGGATGTCCTGTTTCTTACAATCTTACATTCATATAATCATATAATCATACAATCTTACAATTATATATTAATACAATCATACTGTATAATCATACAATCTTACATTCATATAATAATATAATCATACAATCATACAATCTTACAATTATATATTAATACAATCATATAATCATACAATCTTACATTCATATAATAATATAATCATACAATCTTACAATCTT
>WMED01012688.1:0-14720 GCA_019650415.1 Pipa parva
CTGCCCCGTGGAGCTTACAATCTAATTTCCCTATTCAGTCACACACACATAAATGCATGTTTTTGGATTGTGGGAGGAAATCAGAATGATGCCCGGGAGAAGATACAAACTCTTTGCAGATGAAGTCCAGGGTAGAAATGAACCCAGGTACCAGCGCTGCAAGGCATTGGTGCTAACCACTGAGCCACCGCACTACCCAATAATAATCTCTTACATTTGATACCAGCTGATATAATGAGCTATATTGCATTTAAAGCTATAGTTCTCCTTAAATGTACAAGATCATAATTTTACAGCACCATCACTTTCTATCAATTTTTATATAGTACATTTAGGGGTTATTGACTAAAGGGTTAATTCACCTGTCGAATTCATCTTGCTGCACTTCGAATTGGATTGCCAAAATAGTCACTTATTCACTTCTCATTATTGACTAAGCTGATATTGCACTTGACAAACAAGTTGATCAATAAGGCCCTTAATGTGGACTTCAAATGTGCATCAAAGAAACAGCCGTGTGCACAAAGTAGAGTGGAGAAAAGAGAAACGATATAAGGGCAAATCTGGCAGAATCTACGGACACAAATGGGTTAATAGAAGTACATTATTCTTAGTAATCCCCCGATAAATATGTTCCATGGGGTAAATGATCTCTTATTGGCAAATTGTGATAGAGCAACACTGGTGCATACACATCCCTATTCATCCCTCTATATAAATCTTATGTAAACAACAAAAATATGCAAAAAAACCCACTGTGGGGCTTATTTACTAAAGTCAATAAACCATATTTGTGCTTTTAACCACTTTTGCCCCTTTTTCACCCTCTTTTTTTATTCCACCACATTTTCGTTTTCCTCTCATTTATGAAAATTGAAAAAAATTGTATCGAAAAAATCAATATTGGTAAATATCGATGTACTAATAGTGCTACAATTAACATTAATGTCAACGGGGCCCACTAGTGAGTTAGGAGAAAAGATGGGAAAGAGGCTGGGCCAGAGGCTGGGCCAGAAGGCAGCATGGATTAGTAAGTTTATTACTTTCCAAATAACTCACACTGCAACCTTAGGTTTTCCTTTAAAAGGACAATAGGCCCAATTATAATCAAGGTTCATAATGTATTATATGATTCAGAACTTATTTTCATAGGTGCACATTGCAAAATTATTTATAGTAATATAGTAATCTCTACTTGAAAAAGTAACATTTTACACCACTTATTCCGAACAGTCGCGTAAATGCCCGTATTCGCATCCTTTTGCAACTTCTCCAACTCCACTTATTCAACAATTTCTGTGATGTGATGAATTTGTGACAGATTAAGATGCTTACTCCAGTCGTGGACTTACGGAGCCCTTTGCATCAATTTGCGTGCACGTGCACAGGTAATTCGGCTATTCAGCATGCGACGGAGTCTATCAAAGAGGCTGGTTCTGCAGGAAGTACTGCTCCAAATTCACCTGTTTGCTTTTGCCACAAAAGAGTGGCGAATTGAGGGGTTGATGGCAGATCTCCAGTGTTGCATAAGGTGACCATTCAAAAGTAACAATGGCGACTGCGACTAAATTAGTCTACTATTAATCATGAACTAGGCACAAGGTAACATATAAAAAGAAGTATTATTCACTTATATAGTTAGGGGGATATGGTGAGACTGACGACACTGCCCATCAATGGAGCAATTCTCCTCACTCCACATGACTTCTCATCCTACTATAGAGCGACTGACTACGCTGCACAATGCATGTGATGGCGTCTATCGCTGTCCGCTGCTTCATGAATAAGAAGAAGTGAATTCAGGACTTTCTATTCATATTGACGTAAACAGACGTAGAGTCACTATGCAAGGCAAATTCGGACTTTAATTAATGACCTGCAGGGACCATTTGCTTGCATCTTATTAAATTTTGCATCAATTTTGCATCTTCTGGCAATTAACTCTAATTGCAAAATTGTAATCAGTACAGTTGATTATAAGCTGTGAAATGATAGTGTTCTAATGCTGCATTATTATATGCATAATAATAACACAGTTATATACTGTATGTACAGTATGTATGTATATTTTTATTTATAAATCGTCACTAGGTTACGCAGCACTGTACAATACAACAATACAGTTATGATACAGACAACGGAAGTGCGTAACAAAGAACAAGTGAGGTAAAATACAGGCATATAATCAAGAAAATACATCACTCTAAGTGCCAGGTCATGATTGAAACAAGAGGGCGGAGGTCCCTGCCCGATAGAGCTTACAATCTAAATAGCAGGAAGACTTACATAAACAGATAGGAGGGTAACAAATGCAGTAGGATAAAGGTTCAGTTCATTTGGCTATAGGTGCCAATTAAATAAGAAAATGAATACAAAAAATATAAAATTGGAATAATTAGTTATTAAATATGAAATATAGACATGAAAACCAGTGCTAGTGCTCCAAGAGGTAAGATTTTAATTTAGATCGGAAGATATTGATTGATTGCTCTTGGCGGAGGTAGAGGGTTATAGAATTCCAAAGATAAGGGGCAGCAGGAGAAAAAGTAATATCCATGTTAATAGTGGCAGAAATGCTAATGGCTTTAACTTTATAGAAAGAAACGCTCTGTAGTTTCTCTTGATATTGCAAACATTACATTCAGTTAATCTGTGGCTGCTGCTGTTTTTGTAACCATTTTTATGTCGCTGATGACACTTGCAGGTCAGAAGAATCAGAAAAAACTTTACATGCATTTACCTGATTTACCCCTCACAACAGGTGCCCCATGGGAGACTGTGTCTGGTAGAATGCGAAATGCACAAGGGGGTGTTAAATGGCTGTAATTGTACCTAAAATCCACAGGGATGTATGATGGAAGGTTTTACAGGTAAGGAACAAAATAACTTTATTTTCATTTTAGTTTTCCTTTAATTTAAAGTACTCTTTTAGGTGTTCCAAGCTTTACAGTATCTTAATAATTATTTCGGCTTCTATCTGTTTCTAAATTTGTGCCATATTCCTTATATATGGAGGATGTTAATGATACCATATACTGTAGCATAATACATTTTATAATATACAGTATACAGTATGTATTACATTATATAAGTCAAGTTAAGCACTGTGCTCTTTGGCAGCATGGGAAAGCAGCATAAACACACGTTGTACTTATTTACATCTAAGCTGTCCTTTAAGTTGCAGTTACATGTCCTTCAGTAGAGTCTGTGTAAGCAACTGATTCTTTTGTCAGTAACCACAAATAAATATATATAGGGTTTGATTAGTTTACGGAGTACATGGTTGTCAGTATAAATGCACTGAAAAACTGAATGAGAGCATTAAAAACAAACAAAAAGAATTCTAGGGACTAACAAAGAAGAAAAAGAATTCTACAGTGATAAACAGTGAAACCATAAATAAATAAAGGGAGAAGATTTAAATTTGGGGGATATTTATCAACGTCTTTCAACCTATTCGTATCACATTCGATTTTAGTCGCCACTTTTCGATGAATTTTTGGTGACTTTTTTTTAGTCGCGTCTAATATTTTCATGACTGACAAAGGTCGATATCGAAAAGTCGCGATGAAAAAAGTTGCTGTGATAAAAGTCACAAGAATATTGTTATTTATTATGCCCCATGAGACAAATTTTTGTCACCCAAAAAATATTCGCCAGATTGATGGTGGCGAAAAAAACCCATTATTATCTTTGGGAGATTGTTGTCCCATCATATATATTGCGACAAAAAAAAAATGAAAATAGTTGCCATCGAGAAGACGCTCCACTGAAATTAGTGTAAAATGCAGTGGATTTAACGAGGCGATATTTTTCTAGATCGTTCTTTTTCAGTTATGAAAAACTTTAGTCGCCACTTCATAAATTGATTGCAGTCATTAAAAGTTGCTGCAAAAAGTCACCAAAAATGCGTGGAAAGGTGTCAACTAAAATCGAATAGTGCTGATTGAGTCGAAAAGACCTTGATAAATCTCCCTGTAACAAATGAATTCTTACTAAAATGTTAAATAAAGCAGCAAATTAAATGGAATCATTGGGGTCTGATAGACAGTAGTTTGTTTTTCCCACTGTATTTTCAAACCGTATTATTTCAGCAATATCTGGAACTCGATGAAAATAATTAGCAGGTATTAGATATAACAGAAATATTAGCAGTTACACAAAACAGTCAACTCTGACTGGAGTCTTCAGGTTGAAAAGTTGGCGGCCAGTTCTGGGTTAGCAATTTCTACTCTACTGAGTCATGCTGCTAAATGCCTTTGCTGACCTATGTGGACTTTTGTTACACTTCTGCGTAATTGTGGTTCCATTGCACTCCACATTTTAAATCTGCTGCCTTTGAGGGGCTGATCCCACGGAAGAGGATGTCAACAGGGGTGATAATAAGCTGTCACACTGACACTGTCATAGTCCTGTCAAGTGACATTGTGACAGCTTATTACAGCCTCTCTTATCTGCACAGTATTGGTTTCCTACGGCATTAAAAATTGCATTAACCCTTCAATCCATTTGATTTGTTAACACTCCGGCTTTATAAACTTCTGTAATATATCAAGAATCCAGCGCTCTCAGGGTGAAACAAGATTCTTTTTTTTATTTTGTGTTTTCTGATCATATAATCTGTTCTTTTCAACAAATCATTTTCACTTACTGTATTTCAAATAAGGTCCATTATATCTCGTTAAAATGATATTATTATGAAACACCTTTAAATATGGCATATACACCCTAAATTAATTATGAAGAAAAAAAAACGACATGGGTTAATATTTATTCATCAAAGTGAGATCTGGGGGAAATTTATTACGCATTAGTAAATGCATTTCGCATACCTTTTCGATTCACATCGATTCATTTTGATCTAATTTATTTTCCCTTTGCTCACTTCCCCAACATCACCCCCACCTAGCGCTAGGTTAGATTGAGGGGATCGCTAATGCTGGAAGCGGTTCCCCCTTTCCCCTACCATCCTGTTCCCTTTGGGGTGGGGGAATGTGTAAAAAGAAGAGAAACCACCACCTCTTCCAGCATTATAGGTAGAGGGTAATGTTGGTACGAAGGAATGGGGGCTATGGAAATAATTGTGTTTTATTTCATTTAACCCTTTAGTTGCTGGTTAATGATTTTAAAAGGATTTAAAAGTAGCTTAGGGTATTTTGATGTCCGTTGTGGTTGTTTTGTATAGACAGTTGGCTGCACTTTGTTTTGAGATACTTTGTTGCCTTTTTTTTGTGTAATAGTGTTAGTTTAGTAACAGTTTGCAGCTGGGATGAGTACGGTCATATTATATGATACTTTAATTGAACTAACAGTTCATTTAAGACGAGCTTTCGATAGATTCCCTCTTCATCAGGTCAGAGCAGTACTGAAGGATACACAGTTTGTAACATATAATATGGGATATTTACTAAAGTTATTTTCCATTCTTCGCCTGTCTTCACCCATATTTCGCCAATTTTTTTTTCTGCCACATTTTTATTTTCCCCTAATTTATGTCAAGTAAAAAAATATGTATCGTTATCGATGAAAATTGATATTGATGAATATTGATGCGTTAATACCACTACAAATTACATTAGTGTCAATGGAGCCCTTTGATATTGTTATTGATATCATTGATTTTTCTATGAGGGACTTAATAAAAAGTTAGTGCCCCATTTCCATAGGGAATAATGGGTTTTCGCTGCCCTCAACCTGGAGAATACTTGTATTAGTGGGAAAAAAAAAAGTATAAAATTCCCCTTATTTACAAAGGATGGATAAAAATGTTTCCCCATTAAAATAAATCATTAACAGGGGCACACTTTGCAATGCTTTTCTATGAGGGTTCCTTCCATTACAGATCAATATCCATGTCTCTTTTCCATAGGAAAATATTTTGGGCTTAGGCCAATGACAGGACTAACTCCATAGGGAATAATAGGTTTCACCAGCCTGAGGGTGGAGAATTCTTTTGTGAGATCAAATGGTTTTGAACAGATGAATAAATAGGAACAAAAAACAGAAATATCATTAAATATTTTTCTGCATCTACTAGTCGAAAAGCTGGTGTTCAACTTTAGTAAATATGCTACTAAGCATTTTCCTAAAGAAATATACGGTTTGAATACAGGGACAAGTCTCACTAGATCCCTCAATCCTAGGATTCTGTTAACAGGTGTTGCTGCTGGTCAACACTCATGAACAAAGCACTGGTAACTAAATGTTGTGTTACATTATGGGACCCTCATAACTCTAGATTGGGAAAAACTGTACCCTGATATATCTGGCCTAGACCAACGACCTCCTACCAATTTAACTTATGAAACTTATGTTAAATCTCAAACTCTCTCCAAGTCCTCTCAACACGTGAAGCCTACACTCCCCTATGGTTCAAGGTTATATCAAATAAACAAAAAGGTATAAATCCATGATTTCCCACAAGCAGGTTGCTTGTAGATGACACTCTCAAAGGATAATACCAACTAGTAGATGAAAATCTATTTTAACATTCTCTCTACACATTCATGTTATAATATTTGTAAATCATCTTCAGTTTTCATAATGTACCACATAAAAATGAGTTGTCTGAAGAATAAATGCATATTTATCAAAGTTATCAAATTGATCTTTAGATGCATTTAGTAATTCTTTGCTATTAAAATAAATATAAAAAAAACATTATTTGTAATTTATGTTACTATTCTCCAGCAAAAATATTATTGATCAAAATGCGACAATTCTTAGTCATGCCTTTTGCTAGCATGATAATTATAGTGGTATTGTCTCCTTTAAACAGATGACATCACTTTACTACAATACGCCTAAGCATGAGAAATTTGGTACCATAGGCCATTGTTACTATTCACCTGACTATACTCAGAAAGCACTACATAACAGTTTGGGACAATTCGCCCCATTGCCATGATAATATGCTGTTTATTGAATTTGCATTGACTTCACTACACTGCAGGTGAATTTTCATGTGCTTTGACAAATTCATTCCAGAGGCAAATTCACTCTTTGATGAATTTGCCTCCTTATGTTGTTCCATCAGGGCATACATCTCTGTATATACAGTACATGTAGGCTAAGCTAACTGCTTTACTCTTGCTTTTAAACCGAGAGATATATAAACTGAGTGATACAAAGTTATCATGGGAGCAGAGTAGACACAGCATATTGGAAAATAAAAATATATTAACACTGGTCAGATTCATGGTCCGGGGAGGGCTTTGACTCTTTCAAAGGGCAGCTTTATATTGTTTATTAGCTTGTCTTTTTTTCCGCCTTTAGTTTTAGTTTTTATTTCTCCTCAGTGGCAGAAACATAACGGAGATAAAAATGAAACATATGGACCGCTACTTGTTATTACTGCCAAGAAACAGGATTTCTTTCTTCCGGAGGTAGTAGACTCTGGATGTGTCTTTAATTTTTTCCTACTGAGAAGCTTAGAACATTCAGTAAATAAAGGCACACTCAGCTTGCACCAGAAATGAATGTGTCTTATTAAAATGTAATCTGGACAATTGTATGAGCATGGAAAAAGAAGGCTGATTATTTTCTTACATTCACTATCATGGAAGTACATGCTAGATATGAAATAGAAAGAATCATATTAATCCTACTCACACAGTGGTCATTGCTGCCTAACAGCTGCCAATTTTATTGTTTAGGCAGTCAGGGCAATGGTTAACTACAGTAAAGTGAAATTTATTAAACTCGGAAAAGCTGTTTCGGCTTTTCTGAGTTTAATCGGGAGAACAGTGTGAAGTTTCTCGCGGTATCATGAGATTTGCCTCGATCGATACTTGCTGTGAGAAACTTTTTTTTATTGAATATATCCATGGAAAGGGGTAGCCATACAGTATAGCTACCTTCCATGGATATATTCAATTAAAAAAAAGTTTGTCACGGCGAGTATCGATCGAGGCAAATCTCATGATACCGCGAGAAACTTCAAAGTGTTCTCCCGAATTTTTAACCTCGGAAAAGCGAAAACAGCTTTTCTGCGTTTAATAAATTTCGCCCAAATTTTAAGAGGGATATTTGTTAAAATCTTTTCAACCTATTCACCCATGTTCGATTGTAGTCCCCACTTATCAAAGCATTTTTGGCAACTTTTAAGGATTGCCGCCAGTTTAAGAAGTGATGACAAAAAATTTTTGCAACAAAAAAAAAAATGTGAAAATTGTAGCAATGTTTAAAATTACTACATTTTTACATTGATTTCAATGGAGTGTCTTTTCAATTGTGACTATTTTCCATATTGGTGAATTTTTTAGTTGTGAAAAACTATGAGAAAATTTTTGTCAAATAGAAAATAATGGGTTTTCGTGACGCTCAATCTGGTGAATAATTTTTGGCGACAACATTTTTCTCAAGGGGCTTAATAAACAATGATATTTTTTAGATTTTTTTCAGTGCGATTTTTCGATGTCATTTTTCATTGCCAACTTTTTTTCTGACTTTTATAAATATCTATGGATTCTGTCTATGGCATTTAAAGCTTTGCTATAATAAGTAATATACTGTATATACTGTATATATATATATATATATATATATATATATATACACACAGTATACTGTAATACTTATATAGAAGCAATGCTAAAATAATTTAGCAATTCACTGGTATAATATCTTAGTGTACACACTTATTTGTCTTTGCAATTCACTTCATTTGACTCTTAAAGGAGCATTGTTCTCTGTAAATTAATTGGCATAAAACCAGTTTACTCTTATTGGTTAAATACCTGTTTCCCTTAAGTATAATGGGCTGTAAAACACATACCAGAGTTGTTAAAATCTATTTTATTAATTTTCTAAAAAATTGTGGTGCAGGTAATAAATAAATCAGGCAAATCAAGCTCAGTATAAAGCTTGTAAATATAGGAGATCAGTCTAATTCATATATCTCCTGCACACCAAAAACCAACAATAGATTTACAAAAAAAAAAGTAATCGGGTCTTTAAACAGAGAATTTGTTGTTGGTCCTGTCACATGGAAGGTTGGTCCACCATCTTACTGGACAAATCAGCTATTCTGTAAACCTGAAAAATTATCAAAGCATACCCGGTACTATGCATTGTTAGGGAAAATGTGAATAGTCTGCCCAAATGTTGCAACAAAATCAAAAATGCCAGAAGAAGGATCTCTTTACCTTCAATTATCTTTATTCAGTACATTCTCCATTTGTTTTCTATCTCACTGTTCAAGTTTTGATTCACAGACCTTCTGATGGTGTGGTGGATTTCGGTCTGCATGATTGTTCTTCGCATGCAAAGTACCCTTAGAAGCTCTGGTCATGATTTGATGTGGAGAACGACATTTGATTACAATAACTAATTTACTTTTGACTCCTTCACTTACTGCTGGTTCCATATTTCCTTTGACATTGCTAATATGTCTGAAAAGTTCTGCTGTAAACATCAAGGCACACCATTTATTTATATTAAATTTAGATAGTTAAACACTGCTTGCAAGCTGATTAACTTAAGCAAGATTCCGAATAGTAGATCAAATCAAATCTTCTGTGCTTTATGGAAAGGATAAGACTCAGAGAAATGTTAAATGAAGGCAGTAACAATGTCACAAATGTGCTAATAGTAACTAGAAATTTTGACAAATCTTTGGTATGTTGTCATTTTACTATTTATTAATTGTGTTTGTTCTATAATTTCTGTGTTTTAATTCTAAAACCATCCTGTTCGGAATCAAACGGCTCCTTACCCCACAAAAAAAGGTGGGGTTGTCTTAGGACAATGGGACCATTCAACCTAACTTCATTCCCACTTTTTCATTGACGATAGAAGAAGGGTAGGATGTCTCATATGGACTCCCTCCTGTAGAACATGCTCTCCAACTTACTGCACAGGGTGCAGGTGTGCTAATCAACTCCAGCCTTTAATAATTCTACATTTAAACTACTTTTCAGTAGTTTAGGGATAAGGGAAAACTATTTTATATAACTAATCCTGTGGCAAAGACACACCATTTGTTTATGAAGATGAGGAAAGGATCATACAATGCAAGGAAAACGTTTTAACACAAATGACTTTTAACTCATGATGCAATAATAGTTCGTTGTTAATTACTTGGTTATTTAACCTTACTCTTGACTTATAACTGAATTAGTATACGACACCTATAGGGACAAAATTTACTAAGGTGTCTTTGCCCATTTTTCGCCCAATTTTTTCATTTCTATACTAATAACAGCATTTGCCTGGTTGCGGTGGAAAAAAAACAATTGGGAGAAAAATTGCAAAAACACCTTAGTAAATTTTGCCCTTAGGGGGCATATTTACCAAGACCTATTTGACCATATCAATTTATTTCATCCCCTTTTGCTGTCAGTTTTTGTTTCCCTGTACTTTTTGATTTCCCTTATTTACAAAGGATGGATAAAAATGTTTTCCCATCGAAATAAATAGTTAACAGGGGCACACATTGCAATGCTTTTCTATAAGGGTCCCTTCCATTACAGATTGATATCGATGTCTCTATTCAATGGGGAAATACTTTTGTACTTAGGCTAAATGACAGAACCATCTCCATAGTGAATAATGGGTTTACACCAGCCCTGAGGGTGGAGAATTCTTTTAGGGGATAAAATGATAAAATGTTTTCTGAATAGTTTAGTAAATAGCAGAAAACGGTGAATATTAAATATAGGCGGTTTCTCCTGTATTTACTAGTTGTTCATCTTCAGTAAATGCGCCTTTTTAAGAGCAAAATCTATTAAGGTGTTTTTGCCTGATTTTGTCATTTTTGTACTAATTTAAGTATTTGCCTGGTTTTGGGTGAAAAAGCGGAATACTTATATTAGTACAAAAACAATAATATCGGATGAAAAAAGGTGAAAACACCATAGTAAATTTGATATAAGGTCATTGTGACCTTTCTCCTGTTTTTTGGCTGATTTTTTTTTTTTTGCCGCAGCCAGGCAAATCCTTGTATTAGTAGAAAACAGTATAAAAGGGCTTGATAAATTTCAATATTGTCAAAAAAAAAAAAAACCACAAACAATCTTAGTAAAATTTGCTTATAGAGGGATATTTCTCAAGGTCTTTTCAACCTATTTGCCCATATTCAATTTTAGTTGCCACTTTTCAATGCATTTTTGATGACTTTTTTTTTAAGTCGCAGCTTTTAACGATTATGAAGTGGCGACTAAAATTTTTCACAACTAAAAGAGGTTGATATCGAAAATGGTTACAGCGTTAAAATAACCACATTTACATGGATTTCAATTGAATGTATTTCAGTTGTGACTATTTTCAATATTGCCAATTTTTTTTCTTGAGAAAAAATTTGACGACAAAATTTGTGTGAAGGGGCTTAATAAATAACAATATTCTGGTGACTTTTCAACGCAACTTTTCACCTCGACTTTTTTCAACATGACTTTTTTCTGACTTTTATAAATATTCCCCAACTTTGGTATCGTAAACTAACGCACTTTTTTTTTTAATCAAACCTCTGTTTGTTTGTTTTAAGCTTTCAGATCCTCTTGCATTCCAACTGAACCAGCCAGATTCATATAAACTATGAGATGTCTTCTCCAATAAAATCTAATGCCACCAATTTTGCCAGCTACAAGTAGCACAATACTTTTGTCTTGCTATCTGTATCTGCAGTTTGGCAGGGTCATCATCAGTGAGATTCCATCTTTGTAATATTACTTTATTTATGTCTTAGACATGTACAGCATGACAGAGTATTTTTACCAGTCTCCTACTGGCTAACAACATAATCACATTCCATTGGCCAGAAGCTCTACATGAAACAATATATTTTTTTTCTACAGTTATAATTATTATGGTACTGCAGTGACAACAGCAAACACAATTTTTCATTGGCCACTGAATTTTTAAGCAATCATTCCACTTGTTTGTTAGTTACATTAATAAAAGATTTCTTTTCATACAGGTAGAGCAGACATTTTTTTGCTTTTCCATAGAGACTCTGTGCAAAGATGCAAATTTGTCTGAGTGAAAATACAACAGGTTTTAGTAGGTGGATAATAGAACAGCCAGGTGAGACAAACAGATAATTTTCTAAGTGTGCATCAGACAAGTATCCTAGGTACATGACAGGTTCAACCAGATATAAAGTATTTGCCTGGATCTCATAATGTTCACTTGGTATATATTCATTTTCTCAATATTCTCTGTCAAAGCAGAGATTATTATTATGTTATTGTGTCAAGTGTAGCACATTACCAACATGTGTCACTTTCTTTAATCATTGCACACCAAATTCCTATAGATAAATACTAAAAATGTAATATGTGTTAGTTTCTGCTAAGGTATTTGAACTAATGTTAATATATAAATACAACCTACACTGCAAATTCTGGGTGAAAGGGACATTGCTCTGGATACAGTACCTGTAGAGATTTTTTTGTTGTTTTATTTTTGGTTTGGGTTGAAAAACTATTTGTAGCTTTATATTGCAGATTTGTTTCAGGTGCGTGGGGGGTATTAATTTAACTGTAAAATCAAAGGAAGAAATGTTTTGTTTTTTTTAGGTTTTTTTTGCTGTAAAAATCATGTAACACTGCATTTTTACCTACTATGCAGGCTTTAGGGTTTGTTGACACTGGCAAATCTGTAGCTGCTTCTCAACTTGTTGCAAATTCTCAGTTTTGCAACTTTAATGTGACATTTTTCTGAGTTTTTAGTAGGTGTTATTTTGAACAGGGAAAACATTTTACAGTGTGTACAGTAACTGTACAGCGAATGAAAATGATGTAAAACAAGGGTGCCATAATTTCTGGCAAATGCCAAGTGCAAATACTTCTGCTCAGTAAATGCAAAAATGTATGGAATTTCCCCCCTCTCATATTTTTACAGAGATAAAGCCTGATAAAGGTTTAATCTTGAAATAATGGGTGTTATTTAGAGAGTTTACCATGCCAATTTATAATGATTTCACCCTATGGCACTAACAATCTGTGCCCAAGTTGTCATTAGAGGTTCACATCTTTGCGCCACTGGCTTATTATATGTTCAATGTTTATATTTTAGAGACTGGGGAAAAAGACAGGCAAACACTGGCAAATATATTTAATTTTTGCCTCTGCTAAGTAAGTAATGAACAATTGTGTGTGTTTTTTTATACCCTTTTAATCTATATTATAACTATTAATATATTATACAATATGCAGTTCTATGTTCCCACTTCATTTTTATAAAAGAAAATACCTATTAAACCCCAAATGCTGCAGGGCTTTTTACCAGTAAACTGTTAAATATAATCAAATGTTGTGCACAGTTAAACTAATTTCTTATTAGCCCTGTAGCATGAATACTTTATATGTGTTAAAGAATAAACTTGCAAGACCAGCCTGTACTAAACTAAATAATACCATATAAAAAGCAAAGGGCTTTGAGTTTTGTCAGCCAGAGTCCTTCATTTTACACCAAAACAGAGGGCTCTGGAGAAGAAATCAGGGGCTTAGGACTGTCCCTTCTGCTGTGCTCTTCTGTGTCAGTCAGAGACTGTGCTGTAGACACAGTAGACAAAGGAGTCCCTTAGTCCCTACAGTGGAGGGTCTGTTGTCCTTCATTTCATTGCAGCAAAAAGGACTATGGCTGCTGTAGAGGAAGCCTTGTATCTGTGAAAATGGGGTCATTTAACTAAGCATAGGCTAGCTGGCCTGAGACTTCAGCTCTGCTTTAAAAAGCTATAAAATACACAAGCTATATATATATATATATATATATAATTATTTTAACAATAAAACACAAATAAATAGGCTATCCAGATCATCCCTTTTATTAGGAACACTTTTGAATATTACTTGTTATGTTGAATTTTTTAATCATTGTTGATTTACAGGAAATTATTTTTATGGGAGTTTATAAAGGGATGAATTTGGATCCTTGGCTAAGCCCAATATAATATTCTCTTTCTTCTAAATAGTCTTTTTCAAACTTAACAGTCATAAACACCACTTTAGTAGAAATCAGGTTTTAATTTTGGGGTTGGGTTACTCAAGGGGACCATTATTATACCTGCCCTGGATATTGCATTCTGGGGTATATTAATCAAAGAGTGAATTGGACGTGTGTAGTGAATCCCCATCACTTTGTGTTGCTTTGCTCTGACAGATGCAAATTTGCTACTTCTTATTCACAAAATGCTGGATTCCCTTGGTGAAGAAGTAAACAGTGTTGAATGCTATTCAACACATAGTCAGGCATGGCCAGTTAGCAGATGCATAGTGATGTGAATTTGCCCCGGTGAAGTGATCTTCCCCTGATTCCCATTGATCTGTTTAAAAGAGGAAATAGTAGTAGTAGTAGTAGTAGTAGTAGTAGTAGTAGTAGTAGTAGTAGTAGTAGTAGATACTTTATTAATCCCAAAGGGAAATTCAAGTCATCTAGTAGCAGCACTCATAAAAACAATCTTACATAAATTACAAAATGTAAAAACATTAGTAAATAAAAATTACAATAAGATACAAATACAATAATAGTAAAAATAACAACGCAACATGCACAATATTAAAACAGGCAATGCCACTAACACTCTAAAATACAAGACTAGACAGGCACAAATGAAAAAGGCAATATAACCCTGTCATTACTACACTAAATAATTATTTTCCTACTACCTGCCTGTGAAGAATTAAATAGTCTTATAACGTATGGTACAAATGATTTCCTAAACCTATCAGTGGAGCAGGGCAAAGACAACAGCCTGCTACTGAAGGAACTCCTCTGTC
>WMED01012689.1:0-14719 GCA_019650415.1 Pipa parva
CAGGAGGCGCCCCTAGCATTTGCCTACTCTGCCTAATGGCAGAGCCGGCACTGGATGGAGTCATTGATGCAGAAATCCAGATCATTATTAACAGTTTACAAAATATTCTCACAAAGGTGTTAAAAAAAGCATTATTTTGTCCTGGTAAATTCACTTTTTTTTTTTACTGAATTCTTTCCATATTGATTTCTTTGTAGTCATTAGACACGTATTCACCATATTGAACAGTTTACTCAATAAGCAAACATGGGGAAGTGACAATCGCTATATGGGAATTCAGAGCTATAAGCAACTATTTGACCTTTCGTCAATAAGGCCCTTTGTACATATTATTCAACCTCAGTGTTTACTCTGTAACTAAAGGGAAAATAAGTTGTAAAGACAGGCCCAGCCTATCACTAATGGAAATAGTAATTTGATTTCTGCACTCCCTACACAAACAAACTTACACAAAGGCACTAAGCCAAACATGTATAAAAGAGGAGAAAGAAAGGATATTGTTTTTTCTATTTCCTTTTATATACACTATGACACATTAAAGGAACAATCCTCCCTCCAACAGTTATCTGTCTATTGACCGCCGTTAAATAAATGCTTTTGTAGTATATTTTATATACTTAGAAAATAAAATATTGGCAATGGTTGCCTTGCAGATATAGTTTTTCTTTGCCAGTGCCACCACAGCTGACACTGAGAAGGTTCCGTTATTATTTATAGTTATTATATACATTTATATTATTTATATAGTTAGAAAGAGATCTGGAGGGTATAAAACCTTATAAACCCATTCTCCGGCAACTTTTCACTACTTATCCCATAATTCTTCCTAAATTTGAATCGAAAAGATCCCTGTCCTAAGACCATCTATCCTATACTTGCATGTATATAAAAAGTCTGAGTCGGGACCCCCACCCCTAAGTATTAAGTTTTTATGTTTTTTTTCTTCTCTCATTTGAACCATGATGCACACCTAAATAGGCCAATGTAGCCTTCAAAGCCTTCAATATGCTTTTCTCTTATGATGTAGACAGTGGAAGGGAATCTTTCTATGGCCAAGTAGAAGTCCAGTTGAAGGCAAAAGGTGTACAATACAAGTGTGTACCAGGAGCGTATGCACCATAGAGAAAGCAGCTGATATCAGGAGATACCTAGGAGAAAGAGGAACCAGGGCTTCCCCCAACTGCTGAAGAAAGAAATTCTGGTGGATGGATGTTCTGTACATTGCATTCTACAATCCGTATAATACTGGCACAGAAGCTAAGCTTAATAACTTCTACAGGAAAATGACTCCCTATAAAGTTTTAATGAAAAGTATGGCTGTACCATATTTCATCTAAATTTAATTACTGGGATATGTCTTTATTAAGGTGACATGTTCCCTTTCATTTTCACCCAGCCTCTAGAAACTGTTGTTTTCTTCTCTCCCACATTGTTATAATTTATTTTTTGTTCTTCTTGTGGTCAAACAAACACAAAAGCATATCTTGTTTTCTGTGTCGCAGTGCGCATATGATATGAAATAGCTGCAGAGAATCCCCTCCATCTGGACTCGGCTTTAGTTATCTTATGTTCTTTGTAGACAAATTAAGAAGTGCTTTTTACTAAACACCAGTAATAACATGCCGCACTGTTTCACAAACTGCCTGCAAGTAGCTGCTGTGCTGCACAGTTCGGCTTATGCGTAGTATGACAATTAGATGCCATATTGCATTGAATTTGTCATTGTTATGCATATTGTCATGAAGAGGTGCTATCTTCAGATAGGAAATTGAGTGAAAGGTACATGCACAATATATATTTTTAAGGGTTCAGCACCTGTTTATCCCCACCAATGGAACAGCGCACTCTAACGTTTACCATGGTAAACCCTCCCCTTCATCGGAAAGGTGCCCCCTAACCCCCTAAATATTGAGATGCACCATTATTCTGATGGAAATAAATGGAACCTATACCCTAAAAAATGATTTTGCATGTGTGTACCTTTCTTTCATGTTCCTGTGGGGGTTGATACTGGGACAGGTATCTAGGGAACAGTACCACAGATGCAGTCATTTTGACTGTTTTTATAATAGACACTTTCTAGTAATATGCATTTATTAATATAATAAAGCACAATGTCAGTAGTATTGTCGCCAAATCAGCAAAATGATGGCACTACCACTTGGCAAATTTGCACTTCAATGCACGATAAATACCTGCAGGCAAATAGATGCAAGGTGTTGCATAAATATGCAGTCCGTGTAAAGTCATGCAGTGTGCAGGTATAAACTACATCACATCTTTGGTGAATAAATGATTTTGGAGAAGTGGTCTGTTGTTGTGAATTCCTGCATTTACTCAACAATTTCCATTTTGATGAATATCCGCTTGTGTCATGAAATTAACCAGTGATAACTCCACTGTTGTAAGCAGAACTACCTTTAATTATCCCCCATGGCCCCTTGGGGCATTTCAGCTTACCTTAGGTCCCTTATGTAACCATGGGTCCTGCTGTGACTTCACCATTAATTTATTTACAATCCCTTGTGAAGCAAGTTGTTTTTTTACTATATATATATATATATAAAAAATACAGTGTATATGTATATGTGTGTACATATATATATATATATATATACATACACAATACCAAAGAAGTGGGCCAGCGCTCCAAATTCTCAAGGGGAGGTACACAGGCATTTCATTTATATATGGAAAGAAGTCCAATGTGTATTATGTACTAGATAACACTATACCATACACCAATGATGTCCAACCTACGGCCGTGGGCCATATCCGGCCCGCGATGCGGTGCTATCCGGCCCTCAAAGCTTCTGCCCACAGTGCAGGAAATTGGCAACAGTTGAGAGGACCTGGTCAGCTTATTACGCAACAGGATGTCAGTTCAGTAATACTCTGTTGATTTATATGGCCCCCTCAGGCCAAAAAAGGTTGGACATCACTGCCATGCACCAGCGTATCAGTCCACCTTAGGACTTTCTGTATGTATATAGACATTTTTAAATATGTGTATAAATAACAGCACAAAATCTCCAATGCCTTAATCTATAAAGATCTTTTGTTTTTTTTTTTATAAAAATCACCACCTGCAGTAGCTCATCATTCTTCCATTTCAATGTCCCAGCTAGACAGTCATAGCTATTGTAAAATAAGCAGCTTTTAAACCCTAAATACAATACACGAGACAAATGATATCTGTCACCATTTATTATTACAGTGCACCTGTAGTAATGAAGACTAACGTTAAGGAGTAAATGTTCATGCTATGTCCTTCTTGCAGAGAGAGGATTGTCAAGATATCAAACACCCGCCTTTCTCCTTAAAAGGGTTCTTGTCCTCTGGAACACCTTTTAACAAAGGGTCTTCCGCCGACAGAGATTCAATGTAGGTTTTCAGTTCAGGTACAGATTTTGAAACCTTAAAGGAAAATAAAGTAAATATTATTTGTGAATTGTCAACTTATATGACAAATCATTTACAAACACAAAATGTACAGAATGACCCTTTTCCCCTCAGTATGTAACATTGATCAATGTACTTTTGACAGCTTCAGGTTTGTGTACACCGGCAACTGTGAAACTGCAACTCAGAAAAGAGGTAAATCTGTGCTGCCAAAGCTGAAAAAAGTTATTTCAAGATTGGTGCCATCTTAGTGGACAAAATAATGTCTTGTGGAGGAGAAATAAAGCCAAGGAACTATAGAATTGCTGCAACAAGTGTAACATGACATTGCGTGAAAGTAGGAGTCTCATCTCACTCCCAGCAGCTGTTGCATTCCCCATTGCTAGTGATAAAAATATCCACTAAGAGACAATAAAAAGCAATAACAGTGATTTTTTTCTTTTATAGCAAATTCTGTGTTACAGTAAACCCAACCCTAAACCAAACCAACAGGAGGCCAGACATGGCCAGATATTCCCCACCTAAAATATAAATGAGATCTACAATCATCTTCTGGTTTCAGAGCATTGTTAGGCTAACAATTTAAAATAGGCTAACTAATTTTACAAAGGGAAAGTGTAGTAGTCACTGTAGTCAAGTGGATAAGAAGTGAATCTACTTACTGGATTCCCACAGTGAAAATAAGTGTTGGATTCTTTATAGGTGAGATCCAGACCTGTTTGTCATCTGGCGGTCTTGAAGATTCCTTTTAATCCTGTCCTACCTGGTGGGCTTAGCTGTTAGGGCAAAAGCCTGTAATAGTGTAATATCGGCAAATGATTTTATTAAAATAAAAAAAAAAAATATATATATACTGTATATATACAGTATATATATATATATATATATATATATATATATATATATATATATATATATATATATATATATATATATATATAGTGTGTGTGTGTGTGTATGTGTGTGTGTATATATGTATGTATGTGTGTACACATATATATATATATATATATATATAATATACACACTCACATTTGGCTAGAGTTAAAATCGCTCATCAAATGTATTGACAATTCATTTAGAATTCCTCCTTCGCGTTTCGCCTAATTTGGCTTCCTCTGGGAGTTATATATTGCATTGGAGGAATTCTAAATGAATTGTCAATACATTTGATGAGCAATTTTAACTCTATTGCCAGCTTTTGTGTTGGGAGGATATCCCTAACAGCTAACCCCACTGGAGAGAACAGAATTAAAAGGAATCCTCAAGATCACCAGATGACAAATGGGTCTGGATCTTGCCTACAAAGAATCCATCGCTTATTCCCACTGTGGGAATCCAGTAAGTAGATTATTACTCACTTGACTACAGTGACTACTACACCTGAGTCTTGCCCTATCCCTAGAGTCAAACATGGCACTCCTAACCCCACGGTACATCACACCAAGAACCTAACTTGTGAAACAGAGAGCAAGCAGCTGACGGATGTCAGATAACAGAACATTCTATAAGCGCAAGTGTTTCCCCCCTTTTTCTTCACTACAATTTTAGAAAAAGACTCTCACAGCTAGTTTCTACTTAATCTGAGCTCAAAACTTCCTTTTTCCTTTTATGTTTCCATCTCCCCTTGACCGTGACTTAATCTATTGTGTTACCCTTCAAGAAAATTCACTATTTCTGTAGAACATACAAATTAAAGTAACGCTGTTTAATAATTCTTCAATTTGCTAAAGTCAGAATCCCTATTACATTGGAATAACTTCATTTAATCTTTGGCATACAAGGTATGTCACAGCTAGTTCATATGGAACCTACAATTGTTGTTAAAAGGCATCAACAACTTTAGGCTGAATGTACTCCCTATTAATCTTAAACCAACATTTGGAGTACCCATTAAAAATATTCTTTATTTTGCCCCAAAAACTATATTTTAATATTAGAAGCGTTGAGTAACCCTTCTTAAACATGGATTCTATTAATTTGATGTTCTATAGTCAACCATTTGTACTCAAACATTTGTCCGTTTTTCTTTCTGATTCTCTACCTTACCCTTCTTAATCAATGGTCTTCTATGACTCAGGAAGATCTAAAGACATATGTTCTATGGATCAATAGGAAAACTAGAGGGAAGCTCTACATTAAGAAAAAAGAGAAATTATTCACACTAGTAAGGGGCTCTGGGGGAAGTCATATTGACTATTATATTGAATAAAGGTTATAAAATTTGGAAAATAAAATTGAACTATATACTGTATATGGAAGAGTCTAACATATCAGATGCATGAAGTTGCATAATATATAAGTGACTAATTACCATAATCCTCTCTGTTTTGACCTCTTTCCTTAGTTGTTCCACTTCCATTTTGAGGATATCCTTCTCTGTCATGTCTTGAGCCATCTTTGTAAATCACAGAGCAGGACCTGGGAGATTCAGAAGGAGAACTCTGCGGTAACTCCTGGAACGAAATAAAATGCTTTAGACAATGGATGACACAGATGGGTCTTCCTAAAACAACAGGTTGTGGATTGACGAGACGTATGATATTCTGTTAAATGCACTATTGGTGAACTGTATAATCTAATCAAATAGTTTGCTAGATGGAGCCCATAAATACACAGTTCAATATGTACTGTCCAGCCTATCCGAGGAATCTTTAGTTGAGCTTTTTTCGACAGGAAACACTCTGGATCCAAACGCTGTACCTGGGACCATTCACTGTATGAATCTTGTCTTGTCTCATGTCTGATCTGTTAAGATTTTCTCTACTCCCTATAAAACCACAGATGGAAGACATCCGCCTAATCCTAATCTGATAAACGGCTTTGATTTCTAACCTGATTATAGTTCAGTACAGGAATAGAGTACATTTTTGCAGGAGAATACATGATAACACAATGTTTTTTTCGTTTCTGATAATGCAGGTTCTTTGCAGGAGCCACTAAATGACTTCTGTGCATGCATCAGAAAATACAGAAACGTTGGAAGTGTTTTTAAAGGTATTAGGATATAAGTCTTATGTCAAAACAGTGTTCTTTTTTTTTTTTGGGGGGGGGGGGGATTCTGCAGTTCACAGGGTACTTTTTACTTCATGTTGGGCATTTCGTAAATGGATAACATTCCCTGGTTAGGAAACAAGCTTAAAATCAAAGCAAAAATTATTCCTAAAAAATCCAAGGGTTTTTTTTTCATTAAAGTCCAAAGCAGTGTACAGGCCTGAATTTGCATCTCTTTGTCATTTCCTGATCTTTGCGTATTTAGCAAACTCTGTTATCTGGCAGAACTGTGTCCAATTGGAAGACTTATATGACAATCACAGACTTACTGAGCTCTCCCTATTTAGCAGACATGTGTAATTCAACTATATATCAAGTGTTGGAATCTGTCAAAAGTAGCGAATTCGGCAAGACATACTGCTATGAATTCGTCGTTTTGCCTTCACCAAATTGGGCTAGTTAATTAATTAATTTAAGTAAAACAAGTGTATTACATAGCGACCAATATTTTAAATAAAAAATTTGGGCAAATACCTTTCTCGTTACAATCCCCCCATCCCCCCATCCCTCTGAGGGGGTTATTCTCTAAAGTCCGAATTCGACTGTCAAATTCTCAAACAGTGGATTCTCACAGCAAATCCACGACACTGCAACAATTTCCCCATTGTAAAGTCGTGACTGCGACAATATTTCCATAGTAAAGTTGTGACTGCGATAATATTCTCATTATAAAGACGTGACTGCGACAGTAGCAGCCTATTGTGACAGTCTTTTGCGGGCAAATTCACACCTTTACATGACTTTAGAGAAAAAAAACTCTTGAGTCACTCACAATTTTCTTTGACAAAATAAAAAGACTCTTGTGTCAAAAATGGACACTTATTAATGTAATTTTGGTAAAATCAACAAGGGTAGAGGAAGTAGTATGAGCTTTCCCACCTATACTAATACAATACAAATCTACAAATAACATAAGGCTATGTGCATGTGTTCATTATACATGTTACTGATTACCTATATAAATAAATGTTCACCATGCATAAAAATTGTAAAATGTTTAAATAATCCTAACAGCTATGTGTGAAAAGCCATGAGGTCTCTGTTTAACATGTAGACTATGGGGGGATATTTTCTAAGGTCATTTCAACCTTTTTAATTTTTTTGTGACTGTTAATTGTCATTTTCCCTGTATTCTGCTGATTTATAAAAGATTGATAAAGACTTTGGCCATTTTAGACTTACAGGGAAGTCTATGGCCAAGGCTAAAACAAAGATTGGCCAGATCTAGTAATCCA
This sequence comes from Pipa parva, assembly GCA_019650415.1. NCBI lineage: Eukaryota > Metazoa > Chordata > Amphibia > Anura > Pipidae > Pipa > Pipa parva. The sequence continues at coordinate 7,692 of WMED01012689.1, forward strand.
TTCCAGCCAATCAGATGTTTGCTTTTCATTATTCTACATACAGAAGACACATGGAAACAATCATTTGCTTGCTATGGGTTACTAGACCTCGGCAGTACTGTCCACTGTTTACATCAGAATTCCACTACTGCACTTGATCAACGTGCTGAAATTCACCAGGAACATGAAATGAAGCGGATCGCAGCCTGCAGGAAGGTGAGCAGGTAGCAGCGCTTTAGCACAGTGGTATTTCAGCCCCCTCTTCAGAATTTCCCCTAGTCTAACAAGCCTCTACTTTTTCTTTAAAATGGCTGGGCTTTTCAAATGACTAATTTAATATTTCTGTCAGCCTTTAAATTTCAACAATGAATGAGTGAGCGCAGGAATACAGCAAGAAATAGAATTATAATACATACTATTTGCAAACAGGATTTAATTCCTTAAAGGACACCAGGTAGCTGTTTTTTTATCAATATGTATTGTGTCAACGCAACATTGTTGATTTATTGATATGTATTGTGTCAACGCAACATTGTTGATTTATTTATATTTATGGTGTCAAAGCAACATTGTTGATTTATTGATATGTATTGTGTCAAAGCAACATTGTTGATTTATTGATATGTATGGTGTCAAAGCAACATTGTTAATTTATTGATTTGTATGGTGTCAAAGCAACATTGTTGATTTATTGATATGTATTGTGTCAACACAACATTGTTGATTTATTGATATGTATTGTGTCAAAGCAACATTGTTGATTTATTGATATGTATTGTGGCAACGCAACATTGTTGATTTATTGATATGTATTGTGTCAAAGCAACATTGTTGATTTATTGATATGTATTGTGTCAAAGCAACATTGTTGATTTACTGATATGTATTGTGTCAATGCAACATTGTTGATTTACTGATATGTATTGTGTCAACGCAACATTGTTGATTTATTGATATGTATTGTGTCAAAGCAACATTGTTGATTTACTGATATGTACTGTGTCAACGCAACATTGTTGTTTTATTGATATGTATTGTGTCAACGCAACATTGTTGATTTATTGATATGTATTGTGTCAACACAACATTGTTGATTTATTTATTTGTATTGTGTCAATGCAACATTGTAGATCTTGCTGCACAGCTGTCAAGTATTTTCATTTAAGGGTATTCTAAGTATTGTTTAATAATTGAATTTCTCTGCCTTATGTGTTCCCTTTGCAGGTGGTAATAAACATCTACAATTTGAATTTCACCAAAGCCTTATTTCTGTATTATTTCTCCCACCCTTTCGCAGGTAACCAGAACTGATTTTTATTTATGCTTCTGCTGCAGTTTTGCATGTTGCATAAGTTTGGAATAGCACATCTCATCTGTAGTTCTGTTTTAGAAGTGCAAAGCCAACATTTCTATGACTTCAGATACATTCTGCTCCTTACAAGCTTTGTGCAACAAGTGGGAGCGGTTAGAGGTATAATATGCCTTTTGTGTCATTTTGTTCACCACAGTCACTGTCTTAGAGCACTGTGCATTGTGGTTTGTCTTGAGGAAGTGTATAAGAACCCCAGTCTCTTTCTCACAGTAGCAGTGAAACACTTTGTACAAACGGCAGAAGTATGTCTGACATGAGAGAAAACTCTGGAGACTGCTCTGCTCAAAGAGAGACCCCGGGACATGGCATAGGAGATATTGTTACAGTGAGACAGACCCTGAAAGACAACTACAGAAACTTGCAAAGCGTCGCAGACTACTGTGAGCAGAACTACATGGAGGTGAGCAGTGCTGGATTACTCTAAAGGCACAAGAAACCAGTGTGTCTATGGGCAACTCCAACACATTACTAGTCAGGGATATGGGCAGGGAGGATTGGGGGTAGAAATTCAAAGATGTATTTTAATTTTCAGATGTTGAACCTCACATTTATGATTTCCCTTTTCATGAAATTATTAGTCATACATACATTCCAACCATTCAAGGAGGGCCAGCAGGACATTGCAGTGACATCACTGGCGCAACACCTACTGTTTGTTTGATTGGCTTTGCCCACCTACTTCCTTCTGATTGGTTGGGTACCACTGACAAAGTCAATCATCAGGAACTGGATAAGGAGAGTACTGCAGGGCTCTGGCTCAGGAACAGGGACCCAGAAGAATGGGATATGACTCAAAAAAAAATGGGATCGTCCTACAGAATCCTGGACACTTGGAAGGCATTTTCAAACAGCGCTTTAATTCACTACATAATTCATTGTGTAATTGTTTTTACAAAGGAGTGTGGTCAGTTAGTTGGTGTAGCCTAAGGCTCCAAACATCCTGCAATAATCCTACACTGGAGGTGAGAGACAGAACATGCAGCACAAGTGGAATAGGAATAATGGTGGGGAATCAAGGCTACTCATTTGCTAACACAGGTGACCAGTTGCACTATTTTAGTAATCCACAACAACCAATCAGTAATATGTATTCACTGGACAACTTGCACTGGACTGGTGGAAATTAATTGCAGGTTGGTTGTTTAGGATACCACTCCAGTGCTGTTTTGCATGTGTAGTAAAATATGTAATGAAAGACAGTTGAGGGCACTTTTACTCTTGATCTTTTTTTTAAAGGCACTTTGTGGTAGCCCAGTAGCTAATTTTTCACAAATAAAATACAAATTGGAGGCTTTAATCTCCTTTAAAACATCTACACAGAAGCATAGCTGCAGGGGTAGCAATCAAACACAGGGTCTCAGTAACCACAAAAATAAAATACTCAACCACAAAAACTCTACAGGTTTAACCAGGCGAGATATTTAATCACATACATATTTCTTCCATAAGCAAACTGTCTGGATATCCAGTCTTTGTCCATGGAAGTAGATGTATCTGTAACTGCTGGGGTTTTACTGTGTGGTTGCTAAACCATTTTATGTGTCAGATCACTTGTTCCCTAATGAACTGTTAAATAACTATGATGTCAATAAGCATAGTGAGGAGTGCTGTGAAGCTCACTGTTAAACTTAAACCACCGAATAACTAATTATAACTTTTTTTCTCTACACTTGTGAGCAATGTAAAGTTATTACAGTCCATAACTCATTATTAGACTTCCTGTAGTAAAGGATACTTCGGTGAACAGTAGATGCTATGCCAAGTCCACCTACAAAAATATTCATTGCACCAAGGCAAAATGTACAACAAATGGTAATAGCTTTTGTGCTGATGACACATGGACTTTCCTGCGCTGGTGATACAGCTATCAGTAAAGGGATTCCACCAATGGAATCTTGCCAAGGTTAATAACACTCAGTATGGCTGACATGGTCACCTGACTCTGTATTGTTCTTGGCCTGGTGTGGCAAAATAAAGGAAGGCTAAAATATCAAATGCTGGTGCGGGTTTTATGTACAGCCGCAATTGCTACTACAGTCACCCAGTGGGTATGATCTAGAGGATTCCTTTCAGGTCAAGCTGATCTAAATGTCCAACCTTACACCAGATAAACAACCTGTGGATTTCAGCTGTTAATGATCTACTATTTCCATCATCCTTGATTATGGGGACAGTGTTAGCTTATTGCACAGTAGAAGCACAATGCCTTTTTACACAACATCTTCTCCCTTTACTTCTGCTTTAACATAGATTTTTTTTTAATTCAAGGCCACTGACAAACACAAGGCACTACAGGACACCATGTCATTTGCCACTCAGACCCTGGCTAGTGTAGCCTCTCAGGTAGGGGTGGTTGCAAGGGAATTGCTACTCTTTCTACAGGAGCAGAGCTTGATCCTTCAGCAGCATGAAAACAATGTTTGCCTAATGTCTCAGGTAAGTGTTTTCTATTGAGCTACACTATAACCGTCCATGTTATCCAACCAATCAGATGGTGTTTTAATAAGAATAGTTCTTCTATTCCAGTAAATGCTAACAGCTAATTGGTCGCTGTAGGTTTTTAGATCTCTGGAAAGATTTCCCTGTATGTGTTTAAAGGTTGTCTTACCACTTGTTAATCTAAGCAAAGATAACTATAAATACAATGACAGGTCAATAGTAGCATTACCATGTTTCTTTTACTGAGATGAGGGACACTGGAACAATGCCTCACAAGGTATTCTAATGGCTCATTCCCCTTTTACATCTAGCAGATCCTGTATCTTTAGAGCTCGACTTGTCTTATCTTCATCTAATAAAACAGCAGTTATTATGTGGCCTTTCATTATCTGTTAATAACCACAGCTCTTTGTGGTATAGAAATATGCCTTCAGGGCTATGTGGAAACTATATGTACTATAGATATGGGTTTATTAACAATGTTGATGGTAAAGAAAAAGTGGGGTAGTTTTATCAAAGGCAATATATTATTGTATACATGTCAAGCTTCTTGCATGTACTGGTGATAATAATAATATAGGTTATATAGGCAACCCCAACTATCATTCACTCTCTAATGACTGCTGGGAGATCTTTATACTATAACAAGGCAATGGTTTTGTTTGCTGCAGAGATTTATTATATATAGTGATCTCCATCATTACAACTCATCTATACATAGTTTAAATTCCGGAATCATCCCCCTCCATATTCTCCAACCCCTAGTTGGTTTAAGTATGGTTTAAATGTAAGCACTTACTTTAACAAGATCCTTCACACTGGACTCCAGCACTGCTGTCAACCTCTCGCTCAAGGATTTATTTAGTAGGGTATCTTTAATCAACAGCTATTGGACCACTTACAAGCCTTTGCTATACATAGGCCTTGTGCTGCCAACCTCCAGAATGCTCAAATAACTTCAATAAGTGTAGCTGGGAGCTAGAGTAACAATAGTAAAGTATTATAACAGTAGGCCTCAAGGGGGGTGTCAAACTGGCCAACTGGAAAAGGCCCTTGGTACCTAGGGGGACCCTTGTTGTAAACAACTATTTTATTCACTCTCTCTACTTGGTACTGGCCTGGCATTTGGGGTCTCACTTTTAGTTCTGTCCAAGGCCCCACTCCATCTAAAGCCAAATGTGAGCCTCAAATTCTAATTCTGTGATGACATGGATCTGTGTAAAGGAGACAATAACCCTATAATATTTTTTCTACATTAAAGACCACATATTGGCAATAAGCATGCCTTATCATAAGAAAAGGGAATGTCACCATCTGTTGTGTTTAGGTCACTGTCACCATAGACTAGTATAAATTATACTATATATACAGTACTTTACTATATGACAAATGTTTTTACATTTATTCTAATAGGTGACAATTCCCAGCTCGTGTTGGCACTTGGTCAGTACATTTTATAAGCCTTTAGAAATGTCCCCAGAGTTGTAACAGGAACCATTTCATATGCCCCCAACTAGCCACTCTAATTCGGTAAACCTGAATCTGCACATTCACTTTAATACATAATCAGTACCTGAATTGTTGTCGTATTTGCACCAAATAGATGCAAAGTGGTGCATAAATACCTATCAGTAATGTGGTAAACGAAGACAATATGCAATATCACTGAAAGTAATCATCTCTGCCGAATGTGCAAAGTCGGAGAAGAGGCGAATCATCACAAATTCACATTTCTAGGGTACAATTCCCACTTTGCTAAACTCGCCCTTAAATGTGGAGGAAAGACAATATTACACATGCAAACACAATTGCACAAATGGACTAAAGCAGAAAAGGAACCACTAAAAGAGAAATAGCAAAAAAAAAAAACAAAAAAAAAATCACTCAAGCAGGAACCTACCAATTATAAACAGGCAACAGTGATTAAAACATATTGAAAATGATAAAACACGCTGGATTATTAATCAACAGGGTCAGAGTTTACAGAGGTTTAATAACCCATGTAGCACATTCCAACTGGGAATATTACACCTGGAGGTTCTGACGGTTTGTAACAAAGTTAGCAAGAAAGGACATATTGCCTCTTCAGGATAAAGATTATCTTCTTATCCAGGACAATCCAAATAATTCTTAACCTTAAACCTTAAATCCAGTTTGGAATGACAGAATGGGATCATTGTCAATAAATTGCCCTCAATTTATTATAGCGTGAACGTAATTTTATTTTATTTATTTTTTTCACATTTTTTTGTTTGTCATATGAAGGTTGTAGATATTCATATGGAGAAGGTTTCCCGACAGAAAATTGGAGCTTTGACATCAAAAAGGAGATTTCTGTATTCTCAAAAAATTGTTAACGAGGGGAATCAAGCATCGCAAGCCAAATACACTAGAAACCCAATAGATTTTAAGAGCCTTGATCAAATCGGCCATGGGCTAAAGGTAAGTTTGTGGGTTTTACGATGAGCTATTATAGGGAGATTATGTTTTTTCTGGACAGCATAGATGTATTTTATGACATCATACTTTTAATAGGATCTGCCCAATGACTTGTGATTCTAGAAGATTATTGTCCAAGAAGAACCTGGAGATCTCTATTCTATTTAATATAACCCATGTAAACTGTATTTAACATAATATCATTTAGGGCAATAGGTTGACTATTTTTCCCTATGAATTTGTTCTGAAAATCAGTTTTGGTACTCAATCTGCAACAGACTCTCCGGTTTGGTTAATAGTCAAAGTACCTGTGCACACGCATGCAAAGTGGTGCCAAGTGGTCCATATGATTGCATCTATCATGATTGGCCGAATTAGATGCGTATTTGCTACATCACAGAATTTGCTCAATAAGCAAATATGGGGAAGCGGCGATCTAATGTGAATTAAGAGCTATATGCCACTATTCATCCCATAGTCAATAAGGCCCTAAATTGCAGGAACTGTAGGGTATGATTAGCTGCTATACCCGGCGCCAATGCAAACCACAGAGACAAGATTGAGAAAGAATGAAGAGAGAAGTGGTTCGGAAAGACAGAAATAGGTTCCGACAAGGGAAATGCACAGTTCCTCATTTTCAATACTATGTGTTTTGTATTAGAATATATTTATAATTTGTGAGCACCAGTTGATCTAGATTATAATTCACAAGGTTTAGGGGGGAATTCACCAAAGTCCAAAGTAGTGCGAACAGTTCAGGCGACTGCACCAGTCGCGAACACAAGAGAACTTAGCAATA
>WMED01012690.1:4231-14718 GCA_019650415.1 Pipa parva
CATCTCTAACTAGTAGAAAGATGCCCTTCTGTCTCTCATGCCCACAGGGGAACTTGCCAATGGGTTAAATATATAGGTGCAAGTTTGTTTTACAGAAAACATTTTCACCATCTTTTGACTTTTGCTAGATATTGCCACTCTGTTGAGAAGCAATTAGCTGAAAAAGTGGATATTGTCAGCCTAGTAAGAACCATGGAGCTGAATGAGTAGACCCGTCATTGGCATCCTTATCATTGGCTGTTTCTATGCGAATCATTATTTGATTCTGGTCCCTTTGGATCCCTGGGAGGAAATCAGATTGTAAACTCATTTAAACAGCCCTGCAGCCTTCAAGGGACAATAAACCCCCATTGTGACTGCTGACAGTCTAGCAATGGCTAGGTTCACACTATTGTATCTATTGTACTTACCAACAACAGCGTGAACGCTCCCTCGGCGTTAACAGCACTTCGTATGTGGTCGCATTTTGGGTGCGGCATATCATATGAGCAGCGTATTCGCATCAGTCCGGAACTAGGTTAGTCCTATCGGCTTTCACTAAGCCGTATTTTTTTTTTCACACTAGCGTATGACGCACTGTGCATAATACGCTAGTGTGAACCTAGCCTTAAGTTAACACTGATAGCTTTAAACTCTTGGTTACAATTCAGACAATTTTTTTATTGATAATACAGTCATAAATTCCTATTGTGATGTCTCTTTGGAAAATTCAGATTTACCGGATAGTCCAGAGACACTTGGCTCTGCAGATGTACATTTAATTGGATTTAATTGGATTTTGCATCATGTCCATTCAATCAGCTGCAGTTGATACTCAACATTCTAATCAGCACAACTGGTAATAAACTGTGAAATTGAAGTGTTTCAGTAAGTGTTCAGTAATCCTTTGTTTAAGATGGTTTCTAAAATGTATACACTGTTTACAAACTTTCTAAGCATGTGTAACACAGCATAGACGTGTATGTTATGCATATTAATTCAGACGATTTAGTGCCCTTCACCCCACAGAAATGTGTTAAAATTAGATGTAATTTAGATATAAATTATTACTGTCCAGATCTTCATATGGAAGGTACTCCACCATCAAAGCAGCTATTACACAATATAGAAAATCTCAGAAGCATTAGAGAATTTCAGTGATAGCAAAAGCTGTCTTCAAAAATAAGCAATCTTTATTTAACAGTACCTCTAAGGCTGGGTTCACACGAGCGTATGATGCGCAGCGCATCATACCCTTGTGTGAAGAAAAAAAAAAAAAAAAAGAATATGCCGAGCATATTTTTCTATTGTACTTACCAGCGACAGTGTGAACGCTAACTCGGCGTTCACATCACTTCCTGTGTGTCACATTTTGGGTGCGGTGTATATACGCTGGCCAAAATGTGACCCACAACCTTCTGGACCCAGCGTATGCGCATCATATGCTGGTTTGTCTGGAACTAGGTAAGTATCATCGGCTTTCATTGAGCCGTAATTTTTTTTTTTTTTTTTTTAACACGAGCGTATGAGGCGCTGTGTATCATGTGCTCGTGTGAACCCAGCCTAAAGACAAAGAAATCATTAGAATTTGCAAACAAGGAGAAAAGCAATAAAACCACTCCTGGAAATTTATCAAAGTTGAAAAGGTGTTTTGGTGGCATAATGCTGGAGAAACTGTTTATTTTATTACGCCAGTAGCGACTATTAAAAAGTACTGTCTTCATCATATAGAAAATCACTTTTTATGCATTTTTTTAATGTTAAAAAGTTGTTTCGTTCCTATAAAAAATCAGCAATAAGCTAGATAAATATCCCCCAATTGGAATCTGCATTTCTTGGTGCACATCTCATCTACCATATTTTTTGCTCCATAAGACGCACCTAGAATTTTAAGGAGGAAAATAATTTTTAAAAAAAGTTCTGAACCAAACGGTGTACTAAAATATTTAAAGGGGAACTAATGGTGGAAATGAAATGAATATACTATAAAATATACCTTTTACTAACTGGGAAGTCCTAACTGCCATGGGGATTAGAGCAGCTGCTTCATTCACCATGACAGTTAGGACTTCCCAGCTAGTACCAGGCATATTTTATAGTATAGTATATCAATTTTATTTCTGCTTTTAGTTCCCCTTTAATAAAATATACCACTTCTCCCCTCCCTGCCTGCCTGCCTGCCCTCCCATCATTCCTCCCCTGCCTGTCTGCCCTCCTGCCATCTCTCCCATCCCTCCTGTCATTATTTCCCATGCCTGCCCTCCCTCCTGCCATTTCTCTCATCCCTCCCTGCCTGCCCTCCCACCCCATGTGTGCCCTCCTGCCCTTACACCAGCGTTCCAGCGATGTGCTTCCTCTCACCATTTCTTCACAGTGAGGTAAGTTGAATGGGAAGGCGCTCCTTGGATGCTTCGGGTCTTGCGGGCAGCTGCCGAAGCTACGGCGAATACAGCCGACAAGACCCAAAGCAGTCAAGGAGCACCATCACATTCAACTTACCTCAGTGTGGAGAAGCGCTTAGAGGAGGTGCATCACTGGAACGCTGGAGGAGGTGAGTAATCCTCATTTTCTTCAGCTTCTGTGGAGCGCCTGGGGGGGGGGGGGGGGGGGGGGGGGCTGTTTTACAAGACTATTTACTGGCTAGTGTGTGACCATCGTTAGCTGGCAAATTTGCCACATTGCAGTTTGCTGTATGCTCAAATATAGGGAAGTGGTGAATTCACACCATTACAGGACAATATGGACTTTAATCAGCAACCCCCTATGTGTGTTTGTTTGCATCATTTATGTTACACGTTAGCAACACATTGGGGATATTTATCCCCCAATCTAGGAGATAGCGCTGGAGCCTAAAACCCTTATTGGTAAGTATTTCCCCTCTCCCCCCCTCAAGAATCAGCCCTAGTAGTAACAGGCTTTACTACTCCTTTAATTGTATCATTTTTTTATATTAAAGCTACTGTTAGAGAGACATTGTCCTTATTAAACAGAATCATGGGTGGATGATGTCACTTAACATTGCTTAATCAATTTTGCATGACTAAGCACCCACTATTGTTTGACTGACATTGCCAGACTAAAGGGGGTAATTCAGCAAAGTGGGAACTCACCCTGCGATCCTTCGATTCACCTCACCGAGACTGTTACCCACTCGCTTCTCCTACACGCGGACATCAGCTAATGTTTTAAAGGTATTCCAGTCTCGGCGAGGAGACTTGAGTGGTTGCGAGGTGACTGGAATACCTTTTAAAGCATTCGCTGACATCCGCATGTAGGAAAGAAGCGAGTGGGTAACAGTCTCGGTGAGGTGAATCGAAGGATCACAAGGTGAGTTCGCACTTTGCTGAATTACTAAGTGTAGAATACACTGTTTAGTGAATAAGGAGAAGTGAATTTGTAACTGTCCGATTGTAGCGACATTCACTGTGCTTGTCTAATTTGGATGAATAACCCCCTTAAAGCACAAAGGATTCATACAATCCGTAGTGAAAAAAAAAGTGAAATCCTGGTGTAGCAGACCCCTTCAAGGAACAGTCTTCATGTGATTTTACCAGATACGGGAGGCATACAACACATTTCCTCCCCTGCTTGTCATACAAAAGATCTGCATGGTGTCAACAAGGATTATCCGGCAAAACTATAAATGATGTAATTAAGTGCAGGTTCTGTATAATTAAAAGCAAAAAAAAAAAAAAAAAAAAATTAAACACTTTGGAACCAAACCCCCTTAATAAATCTTACAGCAAGGGCCCTTCCCATATGAAAAACATGTGCTTGGATTTCTTTTTCTTTCTTTGGCTAAAAGCTGTGGATCTGTGTGCACGGCAGTAAAAGCTGGCAAGTTTATTGCACTGAGACTTTCCAATAACAGTTAGTACTGAGTAAAATAATCAGATAAAAAAAATGTATTGCCTGGCGCAGCTCAGAAATCGAGAGTGCCTCTGTAGACTGACTATACCGCTAGGAGTCCGCTAAATTAAGAAAATTCTGTAATCCTGTTGTCTTTAATAAATTTCTCTATTCCTACACTCAGGCAGCAATGTGAGACCAACTACCAACATTCTGCACAGTATATGGGGTAATACTGGGTGGGGGTAAATGAGTTAAATCTACAGAAAAATAATAAGTGAAAACTTCTGTTCCCTGGTTACTAAATTTATTTTTGAGGCCAATATAAAGTAAATGAATAAATAACCATAGCAGAAATTATACATTGGGGCATGACTGCTTACCTAGGCAGGTATGGCATGGGTCCCAGATCCCTAGCACTGCCATGCCTCAAGCCTGCTTTATTATTAAAGGGGAAGTGTGTGAATGGAAAAACAAGGCAAATGGCCCTGAACGCTGAGAATAATGTAATCCAACTCTAGGAGCAGCTCCATATGTATCAAATAAAGAGTCCCCTCTGACAAAACCTAGAGTTATAAATATATATAAAAAATAATATGAATAATAATTTAGTCCCAGAATTTCTCTATTACCTTTGCTTGGAAGTCATTTTCACCCTAGTGTAATCTTTAATGACATTATTTGTTCGGAACAATGGGAATGTTCTGTTTTTTTGGCAATCCCATTCATAAAGGTTTGGTTTTTGTTCATTTTAAAATAGATATTTTGGATTTGTGTGAGGGAGCGTTGTACAGCAGTAACTGGTTCTTAGGAATGCATTGTGTAATCAGTGAGATATGAGCTGTCTATATGATGTATGTACAGCATCTACATTGAGACTGACAGTTTGAAAGCTTACATACTTCGGTAAATTGCAGGCAAACAGCAGAAACTGTGTACTAATCAATGGTGTAACTAAAAGACACTTTAGTTTGACCCTCAAGCATTCTTAAAGAAAAACTTCTTTGGTAGAAGATAGCATTCTTAGCCCCCATAGGGTCCTCCTGTTCTAGAATCTGTCTGTTGCCTTTAATTCTATTGTGGTTATTCCCTTGGATCTAAAGCCACAATTGGGGCCAACCTAGAGTGCAATATATATTGCAACATCTGTTAATTATATTTATAATCTTGCGAAACCCTTGTGCAGGTTAAGGTAACATGGGGGTGGTGACTCTATTGCCTACAGAATTTGGGAGAAATCACCCACCCTCTCTGTCATAGTTGATTTTTCCCTCTCAAGATGCCTGTTTTAACTGGATTTATAGGTTATCATGTGCTACTGTATAAGAAGGGCAGGTTGGATATCCCAGTAGTAATTACATGCAATGCAAACAACAAAGTGATCTGTCAGTCAAGAAGGAGTTGTGGACATTTCTACCAATGGTAAAATGATTTTCCCTTCACTCTTAAAAAGATTGGAGACTGAATTTTCCTTTGAAGATTCTTATTTATTTTTTACTTTTTTTTTCTAATATAATGAATGACTTTGTCACAGGGGTATAAGTTAAAAACAAGGAATTATTATCCTTAGTTGTCTAGTGTATTGCAGATCCTAGCAAGCTTCCTTACTGGTTATTTTTGTGTAACCGATTCGAGTATCCCATTGAAACAGAGTAGAGACTGGAAGGGTTACAGACATTAAAGCTGTTTTTTTTTTTTATTACGCTCATTATTGTCTATGGTGCAAAACACAATATCCTGTGTGGATTATCCCACAGGAAACAATGGATACTCTTTTTCCAACTCAGCTGAAAATCAGCTAGTGTGACTCCGGCCTTACGTGACTGTTCAGACTTTGATGAATAACCCTTGGGATGTTTAAAATAAAACTATACCTTTTTATTAAGGGTGTATTATCCTTTATAGTGCTAGAGATTTTCAATCAATTCCACTTCCATCAAATATAAAGATAGAAGCCATATTGCTACACATTAATTTGACAAATTTGTCAGGGAAAATATATCTTCTATACTTGTTTCTTCAACGAAAATGCCAAATAAATGTACAAGAGTATTTAACACCTAGAAAGAAACTGATGTTGCATTCATGCCTTTTGTTAATATGAAGGTTCTCAACCTGGAGGTCAAATGTCGACTTGCCAGGGGTCGCCTAAGATCCCATCGTTATGATGTAGCAGAGAAAATAATTAGAAAATAAGTAATGAATGGGGGCCGCCAAATCACAGGGAATTGTACTAAAGTGTCATGGCAATAGAAAGGCTAAGAACCACTGCTGTTGTGGCACTTCCTCATCTAATGTTATTTTGAAGGTAATATTTTAATTATTCCATAAAGCAGCAGATCTCACGGGGGTCGAGAACCACTGTGGAGCCCGGAAGCGCTCGCAGGTCCCTTTTTATAAGGGTTCCTGTGTGGTGACGTCAGCCCAGAATGTCATCACATGACACTCATATGTGGTGACGTTTCGCCCGAACGTCACCACGTGACGCACGTACGTGATGACATTTGGGCGAAACATCAGGCCGTCACGTCAGTGGTCTCAAAAGGGTTGAGAACCGCTGCCATAAAGTATCTTGATATGGCCTGTCTTAACACAGCATATAGGATTATGAACTGGGGACACAGGATTTTGATTTTATCCACACTGACAACAATAAAGTCAAAACCAACAACCGTAGTAAGTGGTTTAGTTACACATTACTATTAGTGTTGCTGCAGCAGCATCAGACTTATCTAACAAAGGATGTGATCACCATTCTAAAGTGAGCCACTGCACAACATCTGTGGTAATATCTTTAGGTGGAACAGAACAACATCAAGTGAAATATCTATGGTAGACAATGCTGACAGAAAGAAAGTGAGCCCCTGATCTCAGTTATCCTGGTGGGCCAAAGGCATCCCTACTCCAACACTGTCTCAGAGAACTGCAGAAAGTGTAACACAGGTACATAAACATCTCCCAGGTATATCAGTGATCGGCTCCATGTGTTTTGACTACTGAAAAGCTTACTGGAGTAGAACTGCCAAAAAGTACCTCAAACAATCAGCCCCCAGCTAAGAAAATTATTAGCATGTATTGTAATGCAGTGTTATGCTTGGAATGATTTACTTCTTAATGTGAACCAGAGAGGTAGAATCAGTCTTCACCCATGCTTTTTGAAGCCCTGGGTTTTTGTGGCTGTATTAAGGAAAAGGCTACTGTCGTGGCGTAACTGAAACTGGTACCTTAACCCATTTAATAGACCACTGTGATCCTGGTAAACTCCCTTTCTGTATCAGCATTATTGTGGTCTATTAAATGCATTAAGCTACCCACTTGAAATTCTTTTGCATATGTAGTCCTGTTTTTCTTTCCTTTTGCCACACATCTAATAAATTGGCAGATTTGTTCCTTATGAAGTATGAAAGAGGTAGACTTGTAATGATGTTCTTGCCCAGGCACACTTGGAATATTTTAGAATATTTAGAATATTAGGTAGTCTTGTATTGGCCTCCAGGCAAGGCTCTAGCATTCGTTATTATGTTCAGTAAGAGAAACATTTACATTTGTGTGGCAACACTCAACACAGGGTAATTAATGAGTGGACGTCAAATGAGTAGATTATCATTTTCAAGAGAGGTGGAAGCCCAAGAAACAATGAACTACCACCACATTTTGACACACTAATCACCAGATGAGCAGTCCTTTTATTTTTATGTTCCTTGTTAGAAAGGGGTTAATCCCATAGGACCCAGGAGGGAATATCTTTGCACAAGTTAGGGCACTGAGCAAGACAGTATAGGGAACTTGTTCTTTTGTCCACTGTGGGAAGTCTAAGAATCTGTGTTTATCATTCTTCTTTAATTTTGTCAGGAGTAAAAGGGCCTGTTTGCAGATCTTCTTAAGACAAGTGTTTCCAATCCAATTGCATGTACTGCTAAAATTATAAAAGCTAGTCTCTGATTGGCTGCTATGGGTGACCTCTTTCAAGTTTACCTTAGTTCAGTGGTGATGAACCATTTTGGCAAAAAGGTGATGTTAGTCACCAGCGCTGTCCCCCAAAGTGCTGGCACTCGTGAGTGACGTCATCACACCTGCATCGGGGAGGAGAGTACCTGTGTCGGGGAAGGAGAGCTCCCCAGTGAGTGAGCGCTCCTTCAGTGTAGGCCACTGATCCGGCCTGAAAACCGTCAGGTTGGGTCCGTGGTCTGCATTCAAGGGAGCGGTGGCAACGGCACGTGAGCCCACAGAGAGGGCTCTACTTGCCCTCTTTGGCATGCGTGCCATAGGTTCGCCATCCCTAACTGTGCCTTGTGCCTTCTTAGTGTAAGTGATACTTACCAATGTCTCATAGGGAATTTTATCCTTGAAGGTCCCCCCTCCTGCATAAGCCAGCTTTCAAATGCTCAGTTTATTGTATCTGACTCATTCAGGAAGCTATTATGGGCACTTTGGCATGTTTAGCCCTTGAATGATCTAAATATCATTGAGTAGAAGACAACAGGTAATAAATCTGATTTTTCTCCACTCATCACATTTTATTAATGAAAGATAATTGACATTATAGCTCCTCCAGTCAGATCCCTTAAAGGAACAGTCCAGCCAAAAATTAAAAAAAAAAACGTTTATTTATGCTAATTACCACCTTTTTTTAAATACAATTTATTATCAATTTTTTAACAAAAGTTAAACATTTTTTACCTGTAAAGAAGTGCTATACAGCACTTCCATGTTGTATACTCCATCTTCAGACACTGCCGTTGACTCAACGCCGTCCGAATCAGGCAATCCCTCTCAGGAAAGCATTCCTCTCCAGATGCCCTCCTAGTGAAAGCCCCGCATCGTCATTTCCTAGAAGTCATATGAGAGATCGTGCACATCATCCAGGGAGGACGCATTGATCACATGCACGCTCTCCATGTGACTTCTAGGAAGTACCGATGTGGGGCTTTCACTAGGAGGGCAGCTGGAGCGGAATGCACTCATGAGAGGGAGCGCCTGGTTCAGATACCATAGAGTTGCCACCAGTGTCTGAAGATGGAGTCTGCAACATGGAAGTGCTGTATAGTACTTCTTTACAGGTAAGAATTTTTTAAACTTTTTAAAAAAATTTGATAATAAATTGTATTTAATAAAAGGTGGTAATTAGCATAAATAAATCTTTTTTTTTTTTTTTTACTTTCAGCCAGACTGTTCCTTTAAATCACAATCTAACAGGGATCTGATTGGAGGAGCTTTAATGTCATCATTTAGCCCTGCCTGCCCGACTCGGGAAAGGAAAAGTCAGGCTGATAGGGAAGATGACAGAGAGAAACACTTGTATAAAGTTACATTTATTAAAATACATAAATATTTACAAAAAGTTTATTTCATTAGTACAACCTAAATTGGTATTAGAGTTTTGAGGTGACAGGTGCACTTTAGTCTTGCTCACAGTAAATGCTACGGAATGCTAACACACACGTCCAGCCACGGGTGATTATTTTTTTTAAAGAGCACAGCATATTTATTAAATTATTTATTATTTTTTTATCATTCGGACTCTCCCACTGTATCTGAACAGTGAAGCTGGGAATGCATTCAAAATTCCTTCTGTTTAAGGAAGAGACATGGAGATGTTTAGTATGTGGTGGGGGTCTTGCCCATTGTGAATGACTAATTAAGAGAAAATGTGCTTCTCCCATGTCTACAAAAATACTCTGCGCTGCTTCATTTTCCACTTTGATAATTGTGACTCTGCCTATTTGGACCTGGCCCATGAATCTCATAGACACTGGAAAGAGTAGAAGATTGGATTGCAAGGGTATACTAGAGCATAGGTGGTTTTTTGAAGGCAGAGATCCTCTTTTCCAGGATTGACTGGACTGAGGAGAAAAGGTATTGTATGCTGGGATACAGTCATTCACAAATGTCCAAAAATTCATGTTATTACCATCACATAGCGTTGTTATTTTGTATAGATTTTTTTTTTTTTAAATGGTTATTTAGGAACTTTTGGTAAAAAAACAGGGGTCACTTATCCAAGTTTTCTCCCCCTTCACTAAATATGTCACCAGCACCCGGCCAATCAGAAATCAGTGAGCAGGGGGGGAACAGCACTGTTTTTCTGTCCCCTTGACAGATTAGAATTTATGATTAATCTGACCTTTGATATATATATATATATATGTTTTTAATTCTAATTATTTTTCTTTGTTTTTTTTGTTTATTCTTTACATGCGATATACAGTTCCTCTTGCAGCCTGTACTAAATTTAGTGGCAGGTTGCTTGGTTAATTTACCCTAGCAACCAAAAAACAACATTTGCATGTAAACATGAACAAAAACACAAGCTACAAAAAAGTTCTAAACAAACTGAAAACTGCAACAACAAAAATCTAATATAAAAACTATTTACAGTCTTAGAATACATTTATCTGTCATGTGTTAAAATTAAGTCCAAGGCTGTCAGCTGCATTAAAGAGATCATGGATGTGAATGGGTCCACTCATCCAGGTGAAATAGACAATTTGCTGCCCTTGGCAAAGTAACCATCATGTACTTGGCGTAATTGAGGGTGGGGGGGCCTAGTGCAGATTTGGAATTAGGGTATGTTTATTTCTAGTTAGATCAATGCTAATTATTATTATACAAGTGCTGGTCAACGAATTAGAATAATTTGAAATAGTGCAATCATGAAA
>WMED01012691.1:0-14718 GCA_019650415.1 Pipa parva
TGGTGGAACTTGCACTATTGGTGACTGACTAAATACTTTTTTTCCCCACTGTACATTGACTTATCTCTGTTTTAAATGTATTGCCATGTACCACTTGATTTTTCTCTAAATGTTGATTTTTAATCCATGTATTGTGAAGGTGAACACTTGTATTGCATACTTGTAGCGCTAACTTCAAAACAGCAGCAAAAGTATTATCCATCAGTATCTGACAAAATATTACAGAGGAATAAAAGGAGAAAAATAAAATAAATTTCATTAACAGGTACAAAAATGTACATTAGCAAAATCTTTACTATACCAGTATAAAAATGTCAATTGTCAACATTCAGCAATTTATACCTAAAATGTCTGATTGGTAATCAAAATGAATAAATAAAATATATAGGATGACATTAGGAAACTAGTAAAGCAATGCTTCAGTGGAGAAACCAATTGAAACCAAATACCGTGTGGTATAAAAGGAGTAATTGGTAACTGAAAGAGAGAAGTGAAATTGCCACTCTACTGGTCACTAGTGAATATATACCTTAAATATTTTAAGTTTTTGGAGGCTTTGTGTACAGAAAGCCTTTATTAATATAGAGGAGAACAACTAAAATAGTGCATTGTCTTCATAGTAAAATGTGTCAGGAAAAGCTTAAAACCCTTAGGGGGTTATTCTCCAAAATCAAAATTGTCACGAAAAGGTGTGAATTCGCCAGCTAAAGACAGTTGCAATAGACTGCTACTGTCACAGTCGCATCTTTATAATGAGAATATTGTCGCATTCGCTACTTTTCTATGGAAATATTGTTGCAGTCACAACTTTAAAAAATTTCATAGTTGCAACTTTACAATGGGAGAATTGTCACAGTTGTGGATTTGCTATGGGAATCCGCTGTTTAAGAATTCAACAGTCGAATTTGGACTTTAGAGAATAACCCTCTTAGTATGGATACTTTAGAGTGAAAATAATAGAAAAATTCAAATATGTTAATGGAATTAATAATGTTTAGGAGAGATGCTTACAAATTGTCTGTCAGATTGTCAAAATGGGGTGGCTTGTTCATTTCTGTGACACTGGAGACTATGCCACCTTTATATCAATACCAGCAGGATAACTCGTGGTAAACAGTTTCCAGTGGAGCTTCCAAGAAAAGACTAGGAAGACGGATGTTTTGATCCACTTCTGAAAACTGGTCTTTGAAAACCTTATGAAAAACAGCAAAATACTGTCTAATATGGCATGGCTCAAAATGCGAGGAAATAGCAGCAAAATCAATGATTAATTGGAACATGAAATGTACAAAGCTTAAACCTAGGTAAAGTAGAAGTTGTCAGAAATGAAATGGAGCAACTAAAGATCGATATCTTAGGCATCAGTGAGCTGAAATGACCAGACTTCAGTAATTTTGAATCAGGCTATAAAATTATATGCTATGCTGGGAATAGGGAATTGAGAAGGAATGGTGCCACATTCATCATCATCATCATCATCATCTCCAGATCTATCCTGAAGTACTGTGAGTGACAGAATAATATCCATACATGTACAAGTAGATCATTTAATATGACTACAATACAAATCTATGCCCCAACAACTAAGGCCATAGAGGAGAAAATTGAAGACTTCTACCGACTTCTGCAGAGTGAAATTAACCAGACTTCAAGTCAGAATGTATTGATAATTACTTGTATGTGCAAATCTGAAGATGGGGACTAAAGAAAAAAAAAGAATCTGTAGTTTGAAACCATTACCTGGAAAATAGAAATGACGCTGAAGATTGCATGACAGAGTTTTGCAAACACCTTTTTTCAACAACGTAGACAGCGAATGGATCGCAGTGAACGAAATACACAAAAATCAGACTGGATACTTCTATGGAAATAGGTGATAAATAAATTCAATTTCAAAAGTGAAAACAAGTCCGGAAGCCAACTGTAGAAAGGACCATCAATTACACACATAAAGGTTTATGTTGAAAAAAATAAATTTGATGCATTAAGTACAGACAAATTTTATAATAACTTCAAGGACATTATACATTAAGAAAGCAAAAGGTTTATAAAAAGACAGTAAAGACCAAAGTGGATGACAGATGAAACCTTGAAACTTGCTCTTGAATGTAGAAAAGCTAAAGAAAATGGAAGAAAGAAGGAAGTAAAAGACCTGAACAGAAAATTTCAAAGAGCAGCTTGAGAAGGCATAGAAAGTTATTACAAAGAAATGTGCCAGAAAATGGGTTGGAATACTAAAAGGAAGAAGACACTAGGCATTCCTTAAGCTGAAATGAACTGAGAATGAAATTCAAGCCGCGAGTCTCAATATTAAAGGATTCTATGTTTGAAAAATTAAATGACACAGAAAGCATCCAAAAGAGATGAAGAATTGGCTGATATTAAATAGTTTTAGGAAGATAGTCATGGAGGAAGAAGGCAAAGATGCACTCAAAGCACTGGTGAAAATAAGACTCTGGGACTGATGGAATACCAATTGAAATGTTTCAGCTATTGCAAAAAATAAGGAAAAAGGTACCTGGCAAACTAACTGAAAGAGAACTATGTTTGTGCCATTCAAAAATAAGGTGATAGAGTTATGCACCGTGTTAGCCATAGATTTAAGCAAAGACAAGAGAATATAGGTGATACCTTTATTGGCTAACGGAATAGTTGGTAAATGCAAGCTTTCAAGGCTCCTAAGGCCTCTTCATCAGCCATATTATTGCCTGATCAAGAGGCATCTATTCCATTAGCCAATAAAAGGTATCACCTATACTCTCTTGTCTTAAAATAAGATAATCCTACAGAATGTGAAACTTATCAAACAATATTACTAATATCACACACAAGTAAAATCTTGTTGAAGATGATTCAAAACTGGTTACAACAGCAAATCAACAGGCAGCTGCCAGAGGTGCCAGAAGAGGACATGCAACAAGTTATATCACTGATGTGAAATGGATCTTGACTGAAAGAAGAGACTACCAGAAGAATGTTAATTTATGTTTTATTGACTATGCAAAGGTATTTGGATATGTGGATTATAACAAAATGTTTATAGACCAGAAGGCAGTTGTTCGAATAGAACATGGGAATTCTCTATGGTTCAAAATAAGGTTAGGTGTACATTAAGTTTGCATCCTTTCTTTATTCCTTCTGTAATTAATCTGTATGCTGAGCAAATAATCTGGGGAGCCAGACTATATGAAGAACAGTGCCACATCAAAATTAGAAGAAGACTGATCAACATGCTGCCATGTGCAGATGATACAACTTTGCTTGTTGAAAGTGAAGAGGACTTGATGAAAGTCAAAGACTACAGTCTTCTGGTATATATTACTTATCAACATAAAGAAGACAAAAATTCCACACAACATGACCACTAAGTAACATTGTGATAAACTGAGAAAAGATTGAAGTTGTTAAGGATTTAATTCTGCAGTAGCAGTCAAGAAATCAGACAATGTATTGTATTGTTGAAATCTGCCATAAAAGATCTCTTCAAAGTTTTGAGAACCTAAGATGTTATTGTGAAGACTAAGATCTCTCTGATCCATGCAATGATGTTCTCAGTAGCTTCATATGGTTGCTAAAGTTGGACAATTTACAAGGAAGACTGATCAAAAATGGAACCCTAGTAGCAAGAATAGCAAAACTCTAACTCACATACTTTGGACATGTTGTAAAAAGATATCAATCTCATGTTTGCAAAAGGTTGGATAAAGAGTGAAAGCCCTTCCTAGATGGATAAACACATTGGTTGCAGCAATGGGCTCAAACATAGTAGAAAGTTTGAAAATGGCACAAGATAGAGTAAAGTTTCTTTCTGCTGTACATAGGTTTGGCCCAAGACAGTACAGAGTAAGGAGTTTTGTGTTTTATGTGTAGCAGGTTCACACATACAGTATACTAGTAAGATGAATTTTGTGGCAAATCACCAGAAGCATGTAAAGGTTAATCCCCTGAGGATTTGATGAAACAACAGATCAGAGTCCCCAATGTTTAGGGAAGGTTGTCCCAGAAGATGAATTGCAAGCATTCATTGTTTATGTTCTTGACCCCGCTATGAAGGTCCACATGCTATAAACACCTTCTGTTTGCCATTGAAGGTTGTAAGTATTCATTTGATTAAATTGAAGGTTGTGAGTATTCATTTGATTAAATGCTGCATGAAATGTGTGTTAACACTGTTGTTTTGCACCTTGTTTTTTCAAACCCAGGTTTAAAGGTTAAGTGAGCATTATGAAAGTCAAGTCAAAGGAAACTACATTGTTGAGGTAATTTTCAGGTAATCATATATATACGTATATATATATATATAGTAGGTTCTAGGTGATATATAGAACAACTAAGGTTATTTTTAAAAAAAAGAACACAACATGTTTTAATCTGTCCTGTAATTTCCATTAATATGAGTTCAAGTATGACATAATATAGGGTGATGTTATGTTTAGAGAGGACAAATGTAGCCATACAAACCCCTTCATGCTAACACTCAAGAAGCTGGAAATTAAAGCAAATTTCTGACACAATTACGCTGGGCTAAACCTTTTTCAAGAATGCACAAAGAATAAGGTAATAGTTAAAGTGTTAATGAACACATTTGTCAGTACATACACTTGAAGTTTAATATAATAAAAAAAACATTTCCAACACTATGAAGATTGAAAGGAAGATATGATTCAGCTAGGAATAATTATGCACAATATACAGATTTTAATCTTGACTTTATCTGGTGCAGAGTTTCCATCCATTACAGTATATGTCACTATCTAGAGTCTCAGTCATAAAGCAAGGTAAGCGCGTCACCAGAAAGAAAATAGCAACAGTGAGAATTTCACTGCTGAAGCCAATTCACTTCACTACGGGTTGCTATAATTTGATTCTCTACTTCTTATTCTCTAAACAGAGGATTCCCATAGCAAAGAGCCATCTCTTGCATAGTGTGGCATAGTAATGGCATATATAATTTTGGTTTTATTTCCATCTTTTTAATTATTTGAGTGATTCGGCACCATATTGGTGCTTTTTGCGCTTCTTACTTTCAGAATTTTTTGATATTATCTCTCTCCACTAACGAGGATGAGATTGATAAAAGTCCAGGAGATTACATTTTTACTTTAAGTTGGAGGAACAAGAGCATTAAAAGGCATATTCTCTTACTTTCCTTTTTTTGTTTATTTGTATATCCCAATGAACAACAATGCAATGTTTTAGACTGGCAAATAAGGGTATACAGTTTTCATGAAATAACTATTTAATAGTACATTTTTATGACTGAACTCAAATTCCATATCTGAAACACTGTGAAAAAATGGTTTGGCACTGATGACTATGAGGGTTATTCACTAAAGTCTGAACTGCTGCGTATAGATGTGAATTCGCCAGATAAAGACAGTCACAATAGGCTGATACTTATGCAGTCACGTCTTTATAATGAGAATATTGTCGCAATATTAACTTTAAAAAATTGTCACAACTTTACAATGGGGAAATTGTAGCGGATTTGCTATGGGAATCCACTGTTTGAGAATTCGACAGTCAAATTCGCACCTTAGTGAATAACTCCTATATCTTTATGTCAGTCATAAAGTAAGGCCTGTCGCAGCTAAAATATCCTCCACTTAAGCATAGTAGAATAAAACATTTATTTCTTTAAGGCAGCTCTGATCAGCTCTAGTAAACAATTTACGTTTTAAGATACCATTAAACAAACAACATTTTTATTTTTTTATTTTAAACAGAGGTTCTTAGAAAATAATTATCATTTGAGCATTGCCGGCATTCCTTAGATACTACAGCATGCCTTATTTTAATGTATTTAATGGGCACTAATGTGCAATTCATTTGTGTAACATATAAGCTGTCTGGATGTGGTTTTAATGCCTAACTGGAATTGTACATGTTCCTGCTAGCAAAAAGTGAGCACGATTGTAATGATTTTAATTGCAGTACACTGTGTATAATTGGTTAGAGTATGACTCGTACGATATGAGGGGCCTTGATGTGGCATGTACTAACATCTCACACATTTGTAAATGATAAAATGTTTCTTTATTTCTACAAGCTGAATTAAGCACTGTTATGTTTTTTTCCCCTTTTCTTGGTGCATATTATGGTTGCTAAATCTGAAGGAATAATCTGTCTTGCAGGGGCGGCTCTATGGTTTCCCAGCTTTTTCCTATGAGAACTGACCTTCCTTAAGGTTACAAACTAAATGGCAGGTTACAAAATAAATGGGAAAATCTCTGGAAAATATTCGAAAAAAAGATAAAAGATGCTTAAAAAGCACCTTGCATGTTTTTTTTTTTTTGTTTTTTTAAATTTAGATCTACTAAGGAATGAGCAAAATAAAAAAGTAGAGGCTCAGGATGCTATATAGTGTGAATGCTTATCAATTTATTGTGGTACCTTTAATGGTTACACAACATTTCAGATGGAAAAAACCCACTCTTCCTCAGGCTGAACCATAAACAAAGGGTGGATATCTTTAAATACATAGATTAGCAGTGCCATGAGGTGGTCACAAATAACATTACAATTTTATCCCTAAAATCTTTTTAAATAAACAAGGAAAACATCTAAAGCACAGTGATAAATAGTTTATAATTATCCCAAAGAGTGTGCAATTCACACATAATAATAATGAGTCACTATAAAATGAAATACACACATATCCATAGTGAGAAATCCATGAAACTAAAGAGTATGAGGGGAATTCACCATTCAGCGAAGTGAGCTCCGAAGCCTTCGGCTCACGTCTCACAGACTGATATGCGCTTGCTGATGTCCTGCACGCGGACATCAGCGAGCTCATTAAAGGAATTCCAGTCTCGGTGAGACCAAAAGAGTTGCCTTGCAGAGACAGGAATCCCTTTAATGCGCTCGCTGATGTTCGCGTGCAGGACATCAGCGAGCGCATAATACCATTTGCGAAGTGAGCCGAAGGATTCGGAGCTCACTTCGCTGAATGGTGAATTCCCCTCTATATATCATAAATAAAAGTCCCTTGGGCACTCATTCTGTATCAGTGATAATATACCTCATTTGGTAGAAAATAATACAAAAGTTAACAAATGGGAAAAAAAAGGATACCTCAATATCTTACTGGGAGATACACTATACAATATTCAGCCTTCATATCTGTAAGAAAAAAACTCAAAATGATATGAGACTATGGGGGTAATTCAGCATAGTGCGAACTTACCTCCCGATCCTTCGCATTAGCTCACAGAGACTGTTACACACTCGCTGATGTTCTAAATGCGGACATCAGAGAACGCTTTAAAGGTATTTCAATCTCGGTGAGACCACTAGAGTCACCTCGTGAGACTGGAATACCTTTAAAGCATTCGCTGATGTCCGCGTGTAGGACATCAGCGAGTGCATAACAGTCTCTGTGAGCTGATGCGAAGGATCGGGAGGTAAGTTTGCACTATGCTGAATTACCCCCTTAATCAGACAAGACATATGACCAAACTAAATCATATTGAGGCTCCTTATTTATACACATTGGCAATTTACCTCCTGGGGACCTTATTTGTTAAATGAATGAAGGTTTTCGGTAAAACACCAGATTTACAAAATGGCCTCTTACTTCCAGGATTATACAGGATTATTCTAATTGGAGAAGAGGCCATTTTAACTTCCCCTAGGGCAAAGAGGCATTATATAGGACTAACAACACTGCTTTGTTCAGGGAATAAGCAAGGTTCTCTTATATTCTGAGATTGTAAATGCATGCATGTGTTCAGCTCACTGGATCCCAATGAACTGCAAACAGAATTAAATAATATAAGGTCAGAAACACTTTAAAATTGTGTATGTCCTTTTTCCCATCTATTTGTTTTAGCTCTTCATTGTTTATGGTTTTTCTGCTCTCGTGCAAATATATTAACATTGTTCCCTAGGTTCATCACATTCACATATTCACTATACCCGATCTGACTCCATCCAGCAAACCTGTAGCATGCAGTAATGTTGATGGGATCCAGTACTCTCTTTACCACTAACAATCTTAATTTATTTCTATGGAGTTTCAAAGAAATCACACGTCAGTCAAATGTTTATGTGTTTAGTTGGAGGTGATTTACCACCACTTTCAAAAGGTTGCATCCTACTAACCTCATTAAAATCAATGTAAAATAGCATCAGTTGCGTGATATGGTCAGAATTTCACTGTACGCAATTTTCCGGCCCCTGGAGTCAGGCACTTACAAATTCAGTAGCCTGAAAAGAATCTAGAATCAGTTAATATCCATGATTACTAGTAAATACTATTACATTCCCTAGAGATTATTTAACTTCAATATGTTCCAAATTTGAATGACTAGGAAACGGTCAGGACGGGACAATATTCAAGCTACTTTATTTCAGATAAAAGGTTTGGATTTTTTAAACAGCGGTTACAACCTTGTATATTAATTGGGAAAACAGTAACACTTAAATGGTGACTGCTGTTCGGCACTATTAAAAATCCTCACTTGTACCAAGTATTATCAAGGTCATGCTTAGGAAGTCAATGCTGCAAGCGAAATGTGAGCCTTTTTTATAAGCTGCAACTGATTTTAACACAACATGAATGTAAAACCATAAGACATTTAGTATAGCTGTCACTCAGCATTTTATTAGAACAAAATTAAAATAAAAAGGAATAATCCCATGCAAGCAATGTGATAAAATGTCCAAACTAAAATGCTCTCACAGTCAGTCTGAATAATTCCCTTCTCAGCGTGTTTACAGAGTAATTATGAAAAATATTCCTGTTACTATAGATATAGAGAGGCTTCCTGCAGCTGTATAAAAATAGTAGGCACATAATAGCCTTTACCACCTTTGGCTGTGTAATTGAGCTCCTGGTAGCTGGTATCAAGACAAGAAAAATTAACAGCTTTGAAATGTTCTTGATCTATAAATGGTTACAAAGTTACTGGACCTTTTGAAATGATATTGCATATGCAATATACACCCTTAGCTCGAGAGAAATTGATTTCACCTTCTCCAGTGGAATACAGGGGTTATGTCAAATGGTTTGATTTCACTGTGCATTCACACTGCTTTATGTGATTTACAGTCACCGTTAGCAACTTAGTTCCGTGCTGCATGTCACATGCAGCAATCATTAGGGTAGAGTGGTCTTGTATTGTTTGTAACCTGATGAAGGGAAGACAAACCTCTTGAAAGCTCATTTATTTAGAAAGACTGTTAGTCCAATAAAAAGGTATCACAAAATATTGCAATACTCATTTTAAATATACTGTATATATATATATTGTGACAGGAATGCAGGTATACAGATGGAAGGAGTGTATATTTCACCCAGATTCCTGTCATACGTATGGTAAAACCTAGGTGTTTAATTAGGCTGCAGCTGGGATCTCAGCAGAGGGAAATTTAAAAGGGTGTGTGTGCCTGTGTAACTCTCTCTCGGTTGGGAAAAAGGATATGTGTGTGAGAGCTGCAAATAACTACCTTGTGTTATTATGGTAAAGTGCTGTTTTTCCTTTGCTTTATCTGAAAGTTAATGAAGAGGAATTGTGTTCATGTAAAACTGCTTTGGACTGTATTTGATTATATGGAAATTCTTGTTTTTTTGTTAAAACACACCTACCTGTTTTTTAACCTAAATAAAACTAGCTGCGAGCTAGTTTCTCTTAAAGTAGATGTCTGAAGTCTGTTTGTTGGACTGTTTTACACTGTGCCACTGTCTAAAAATAATAAGACAGCGGTCCAACTACCTATCCCCGTCACAGTATATAGTGACATATTAGCGTAAAATGCCACTGTTTTGATGTAAAATATATGTAATTGAAGATAATCTAAATGTTGAAGTTGTATTTAAGGTAATAAATGGATTTGTATCATGTATGATTTTATTTACAAAGAGCCACAAATTTAAGCAGTGATGTACAGTTCAGCAATATATATATAAGACAGACATGGGAAAAGTGCTTCACACAATACAAGTGAGTAACTTACAAGAGTAAAATCACTTTAAGTACCAGGTTGTGATTGACACAAGAGGATGGAGGTCCCTGCCCTGTAGAGCTTACAATCTAAGTGGAAGACTTACATACACAGATAGAAGGGTAACAAGAGCTGTAACAATGTGCTGGGACACTTGTGTACACCTGTGTCTCAGGTGAGCTTCAGTTACTAATTAAGGTACTTTATAGAGAGTTTGCCTCTTAATGAAAGTGTTCACTCTTCCTCGCCTGCTGGAGGGGAGGATCCACCCTGCAAAATAGATATGATTGTGTTAAAGGGCACCTCTAGGGCAAAAGTTGTCCTGCAGAGTTATTGAGATAGTTGTGTTCCGGAGAAAAGTAAAGACATTTCTGGGCTAGAAAACCCTAGGAAGGAATTCTTAGCTTAGAGGTAAGCGTAAGGGTAGTTACTGTTATAGGGTGCAGTAGTGAGGGCCAGTTTAGAGGTTAGGAGACAACAGGAGTAAGTAAAGGGGTAGCCCCCAGAGAGTGAGGTGGACATCCTGCTCTCAGTCAGGGTCCTGAGGTCAGGGCTATAGCTTCCCTGTGTCCCTGCAGTGCGCTGCTGTGTTCCTGTGGTGCACTTCTGTGTCCCTGCGGTGCACTGCTTAGTAAAAAGACAACAAGGAGGCTGCTGCTGGCGAAAGTCTGCTGCTTCCATTGTCAGATGCCGCTGAGAGGAGACCAGAGGATTGATACCAGAGTTGTGAGTAAAACAACTGCTTATTATGTTTAACTTTTCTCATAATTATTACATGCCTAACTGCCTGCTTTGGAGTTAAAGGGGGTGGGTTATTGATTTTTCTTGGGGTTTCACCGGATAAAATATTCTACCTTCTCCCCTAACATTTGATTAATCCCAAACAATATTTTTATAATTGGATTACAGAAAAGGGTACATTATTCGCTCTTTCTCTCTATATGTATATACCTATTCTAAGATCTTTTCCCTTACAGAAATGGGTACATTAACCCACAGTAACAATTATACATACATATTTTTTTCATTTATAACAAGTTTTCTTTTATTTTTATTATATTTTTTTTTTTGTAGTTTTCCTTTTTGTAGATAGAGTATGTAGAACATTTTCCCAGGAGAATACTTTTTAGGCATGGTCAAGTACATCTTTTAAAAAATATGATCCAGTAGTTAGGCAATGAAATATTGAACAAAGAAAATGTCATTGGAGAGAAAGTGAAAGCCTGAGGTTAAAGTACACTGTTAAATGAAGATTTAAGAAAAATTGTGCAGCGCTTTAGAAGAAAAAGCAGTTTCCTGGATGTTTAATATTAATTATCTGAGGAAATTCCAACTCTTCTGACACTTTATATCCCCTTGTTCCTATAGTAAATTCCACGAATGCATTCCTAATAAGCAGTGCAAATATAAATGGGGGATCTTAATGCCTTTATTTAATGGAAATGGGTTTTTGTGGTTTAAAGAAATTAAGTAAATGAACTACATTCAAATCTATTTTATATATTATTGTAAATTGGAATTTTTACTGTCCGGAGCAGGGCCAAGTGTTAGACACCTGATAACATCATCCTTCCCTCAACTTGTCATCCATAAACCAATCACTACTATCATAAAGAATCTCATCTACCGTATATACTCGTGTATAAGTCGAGAAATTTAGGTAAAAAAAAGCATTTAAAATCCTATTCTTGACTTATACACGTGTATAACCTATATACTTACCTACTGGAGCTTCCTCTCGCGGTTGTCTCCCACTGAACGTACATCCTACTGTACTGATGTACTCACGTGGGAGTACAGAGCGATTATGGCCGCGAATACATCCTATGAATATTTATAAGCCGGCAGACGTGTCACGCTACGGAATGACGTCTGCCGGCTCATGAATATTCATAGCATGTGCGTTCAGTGGGAGACAGCCGCGAGAGGAAGCTCCAGTAGGTAAGTAAAACTTAGCTGCAGAAGTGCACACACAGGCAGGGGAAGGCAGTCATGTCAGTGAACCCCCCCCCCCCCACACACACACATAGACACACACATAGACACACACACAAACACACACATACATGCACACACACACATACATGCACACACGCACATACACGCACGCACACACATGCACACACACACACGCACACACACATACACGCACACACATACGCACATACACACACACACACACACACACACACACACATACATGCACACACATACGCACATACACACACACAAACACATACACACACATACACAAACACACACATACCTGCAATTCCCAACAGTCTCAACAAGGAGGCTGTAGCTGAAGGTTGCAGACCCCTGGGCTAGGAGCTAGGTGTGTGGTGTGTTTTTCTTTTGGTACTGTAAGGATACTCTTTTAATATTCCATTCTATCTGACAGCTCCTCACACACTTTACAGCCCCCCCACTCCTTCCATGATTTATACAAGGGTCATAACAAATTTCAAAATTTTTGGCCCAAAAACTGACCTCGACTTATACACGAGGTCGACTTATACTCGAGTATATACTTAATAAACATCTCTTATTAAGCTGTGTGTCAAGCAAAAATACAATTCTAACATATAGCAACATGTTGATCTTGTTTCATCTCTGCTAAGGGTAAGGAGGATTCAGGAAGCATTTTTTCTTACATTAAAGCAAACTAACCCAAGCCTTAAATGGGTTTTCACACCCTTTGAATTGACAAGGCAAGGCTAAACTACATGGACAGACCTGTGTCTTTTTCTCAACCTTACACACTATGTAATATAAACTAGGTAATTTAAAACATTTCATAATAAATATATATATATATATATATATATATATATATATATATATATATATAAGAATGCCATTGCAGTGTTTGACTGTCTTGGAAGGTATTGCTCATATCAATTATTTTGAAGATGGTTGTCAGATTTTAGAACAAGTTCCATTTTAAAGACAGAAGGATCAGCATTAGCCAGTACATTATTATGTGCAAAAAAAGACAATATGTTCCATGAGGTACTTAACTATAGAAGACCTGCAGTGGCAGTTAGACAAAGTGACATTAAGCAAGGATAAAGCATTACAGTATTTTAGATTTCTACTGGGAAAACCAGAAGTGTTAGTATGTGAAAAGCATTCAAGATCACAACCAAGACCAGTAAGCTTTACGTCTGTAGTGAGAAAAGGTCTTAAATGAATAATAAATTGTAATGTTTAGGATTTCATTAAATACAGTATATCAGATTAATTAAAAAGAGCCAGTATGTTTATATTAATGATTTAAGAGGTTGCTCATACAAAATAAGTGAATTATCTTCTCCAGATTTTGATCATAAATCACTTTGAAGAAATTTGCATCATTCATACCACAAAGAAGCGGATTGCTTCAAAGTGATTTACATATAAGCATAGTCTGGTGAATAGTAGCGGATAATATGGCATTGTGTATTAAAGTCCAGTAGAGAGAGCATAGAAAGAAATACTATAGTTATAGGTGGAGAATAAGCGGTACATATAATATTCTGCAGCAAAAAAAAAATTCCCCTTTCCAGAAAAACCTGCAGATAAGTAAATATCTCAGGCATTGCTGCAGTAAACTTGCTCAGTGACCAGCATATAGGTTACTCTAACAGCTACCCAGTTATATTATGCATTCCCTAGTAACCATTGTTTAGCTGCTTTGTTATAGTATACGATTATTAGTTATATTACACCTTACCCAGTAGCCACAGCTAATTCTCACAAGATACTTGAAGATAACTAAATAAATTGGGAATTGTTTGGTAGTACTTGTTTATTTGCTAAGAGACCAGCAGCTAACATTGATGCATACTGCAAAATTCTCTATGAAGGAAATGTCCCAGCCACAAACAGTGCAGAAGAGCCCCAGTATTGTTCCCCATACAGTGCAACAGACATCCAAATAGAGGGGGTTATTCACTAAGGTGCAAATTTGACTGTCGAATTCGCAAAGAGCGGATTTCCATAGTAAATCCGCTATAATTTCCCCATTGTAAAGTTGCAACAATTTTTTAATGTTTTGATTGTGATAATTTTCCCATAATAAAGTCGCGACTGCGACAATATTCTCATTTTAAAGACGCGACTGCAACAGTAGCAGTCTATTGCAACTGTCTTTATCTGGCGAATTCGAACCTATACGCAACAATTCGGACTTTAGTGAATAACCCCCACAATGTCTAATACAGGTTAGTAGGCCCCCTACTTACATTGTAGCTTTGCTCTTTTTCACCATAACCTCTGTACTTAACTTATTTTAGCCTTGCATTATTCTCTGGCTTTCTTATTTGTTAGCCACATAGTGTCTAGAACATTCTTGCAAAAAGGTCAGGCCACAGTAAAGTACAGAAAGCATTTCTGAAAAACGTATGATTCAAGACTGAGACAGTACTATGAGTTCTGGAATTTAAGTCTGGTAGGTCCATGGAGTGGTTCATCCTATCATGCCTTAGTTACTAGGGGTTTGCCCTGGGCTGCACTGACCCCATTACACCACTGCCAATTGTTATAAATTATACACCATAGCAATATGCCATTATTCTCCTGTCAGTTGTTAAAGGTATCAGTTCCACCAAAACCATACAAATTTATGTTCTCCTGCTCTATGACAATATAC
The DNA here is from genome assembly GCA_019650415.1 of Pipa parva. Lineage (NCBI taxonomy): Eukaryota > Metazoa > Chordata > Amphibia > Anura > Pipidae > Pipa > Pipa parva. The sequence continues at coordinate 14,582 of WMED01012691.1, forward strand.
ACTAGCTTCATATCAACATTATAAGTTAAATTATACCATCACCATCTCATAGTTTTTAAGGCAACAGCGTTGATTTGGATATCAACAGTATCCATATAGAAAATTCTTCACTGTCAGACATCTAGATGTCCTTAAGT
>WMED01012692.1:0-14717 GCA_019650415.1 Pipa parva
CACAGTTGTAGATACTGATTAAAACCAAATAAATGTTAAAAGTACTTTCCTCTACGCGTTTCACCACAGCGTGGCTTCATCAGGAGGAATATTCTCTGAGTGTAGTACCAATCCCTTTGTTTACCGGCTATTTAAGCTTTCCGGCGTGCGTCTTCTGTCTACCGGAAATTAGGTAAATTGCATCACTTCCTGTCCACAATCCCATGGAACGCATCATGCGTTCCATGTTAGTTAAATGCGTCATTTCCTATACACGATCTCTATGGAACGCACCATGCGTTCCATGTCCATTATCATTCTTAGCTTGCAATTGTGGTTGTCACATCTAAGCGATTAAATGACCCGAATGAGAGGATTAAACAACTGCAGTGTTGCCAATGTCATCTGAATAAATGCATGAACTGTATCTATATATCAATATCCGCAATATATATTCTGAATGCCTCATAAAACTTTTTAAACAGACCTTGTCAGAGACAAAAATTTAAAACAATATAACTAGTTAATCATCAAACAATACAAGAATAAACAAATGTATATATATATATATGTGTATGAGATCATGAAACACCATCAAGTGGATAATCACTGATTTCAATAATGAATAAAAAATATATTTTCAAATTGTATAAAATCAATATAAATATAAATTTAAATATGAAAATTTTTAATAATTTTTTAAAAAGATTTTAAAAAATTTTTTACAAACAGTGTAATGGTTTTTACAATGAATTTCATCACTAAATGTGCTTCATAGAAATCATACCAACAACAGACAAACATATACAAAAAACAGATTAAATCAGAAAGCAGCTAAATGAAGGGCTATATTCAGTCCTCTAGGGGCAGTGTGTCTAACTTATAGATCCACTGGGTTTCTTTTTGCCTCAGTTTTAAGATTCTATCACCACCTAATACATTGTGATGAATTTGTTCCAAGATAAAAAACTTGATACCTGTTGGATCCTGATTGTGAACTAACTTAAAATGTTGTGAAACAGAGTGCGTTTTTAAACCAATTTTGATGTTTCTCACATGTTCATACACTCTCCTTGAGAAACATCTTTTGGTTCTTCCTATATACTTCAAATGGCAAGAGCAAATTAAAATGTACACCACAAACGTGCTTTTACAGTTGTAAACATTTTTTAAATGATATTTTTCCATTACTTCTTCTTGATAGCTGGTTTGTGGTATGTAAGAACACGACGGACATCTTGTTGCTCCACATTTATGTGTACCTAACAGGTTACTTATTGTACTTCTCATATGATTATCTGAAGCATTAAAAGTAGACAGGGACAAGATGTTTTTTAAACTCTTATTTCTGGTGTAAATAAATGTAGGTGTATTTGGAAGAACAGGCCCGAGTATTGGGTCTAATGTTAGAATATGACAATGCTTTTTAACTATATCAGAAATTTCATTGATATTGCTGTTAAATTTTGCAACAAATGCAGTATTAACAGTTTTCTTGTCTTCTGCTTTAGTTCTTAATTTGGGGTCCTTGTTGAGAATACTTTCTCTCAAGGTGTTTGTTGCTCTCAATCTAGAATCCCTGATGAGTTCACTTGGATACCCTTTCTCTGCAAATTTATCTTCCAGCTCATCTGCCTGTTTCTCAAAATCACTCTTCACAGAACAATTTCGTTTAACACATAAAAATTGACTGTATGGAACGTTACGTATCCAACGTTTCAAGTGTCCACTCTTAGCATTTAACAAACCATTTACATGTGTAGGTTTTTTTAAAGGATTTTGTCTCAATTGAATCCATGTTATTAAACAGAGTGAGATCTAGAAAATTGATTTGTCTTCCATTACATTCTGAAGTAAATTCTAAATTATATTCATTTCTATTAAGGTATTCAATGAATTTTCCTGCCAGATTGATATCCCCATCCCAAATAATGAGGATATCATCAATATATCTGGTATATAACACTAGATTCCCAGAAAACGGATTATTGTAACATATGATGTTGTTTTCCCAATGGGAAAGATATAGGTTTGCAAAGGCCGGAGCCATTTTGCTACCCATAGCTGTGCCCGTCTTTTGTAAATAAAAATGCCCATTAAATATAAAATAATTTCTCTGTAAAATAAACTTCAGACTGATTAGTATAAAAGAAAGATGTTCTTCACTGAACAAACCTGTTTCAGAAAGTATTTCACTAATGGTCTTAATGCCCTTATCATGTGGTATATTGGATAACTTGTGATATTTCGAGCTTATACACTTGTATACCACATGATAAGGGCATTAAGACCTAATTAATAGGAACACCTTGCTAAGGCAATATTTTACAAGAAAAACTGGGTTTCTGCATTATTTATTATTTCAGTTTGGTTTTAAAAGTGCAGAGAGAATTTTCATGGCGAAGATAAAGGGGTATAGAATTCCAGATGTGAGGGGCAGAAAAAGAAAAGGGCTTAAGACGAGAAAGAGCAGTATTGGTGTGTGGCTTGCAAAGCTGGTTGCCTTGGGAGGAGCGCAGTTGGTGTCGAGGAATGTACAGGCATATGAGTGAGGAAATGTAGGGAGAAGCAACAGAGTGCAGTACCTTAAATGTCAAAAAGAGAACACTGTAAATGATTAAGGTAAGCCTTTATAAAGACATTCTTTTTTTCTTTTGGATATCTTCTTTCTGTGAAGATGTGTTACATCCTTTCTATCTAATTTTCCATTTTACTTCTGATTCAAAGAGCTCGAATTAAAGCAGAAGTGGAAACACACTCGGAAACCCACTAATTTTATACAAATCACTTACCGCAAAGGTGGACACTAAACTGTACTCATATAATGAAGAAAATGAAATGTCCCTTGTGCAGAATTTTTCTTTAAATTCAAAACAAATTGTATATGTAAAATTCTTATGTATAAGTGTTCGCAATTTGAAAAGTCACAGCAAGCTTAAAGGAAAACTACTGAGAAAATATTTTTTACTCCAGAATACAATGCTGATAAAAAAAAAAAAACATTCCCAATTCCCATACTTGTGTTTGTTGCCAAATGGGTTTGCATCATGCATTGTCTTGGGAGAGAAATATCTAGACTTTTTTTATTATTCTTAACAGTTTTACTTACATTTAATCTATTTTATCCATAAAGTGCTCAGTGTGAGCATTCAAGTTATGATTAAAAGTCTTCATTTTACAAAACCTGCAATATTTGCAATTTAACAAGAAGAAACATCTAAATGATTATTGTGTATAGTGTACGCAGTCCATTTTATGATTTGCTTTAGCTTATTCCTAGTTTCTCAACTGAGGATCCTACTACACAATAAATGTATAGGGCCAGGAATGTGCCATATGCTGAGAACTAATCTGTTCGCTTACTAAGGTATAGCAGAAATTAGGTACATGCAAATCAATCCTTTTACATAGGTGGGTACTAACTGGTAAAATGGGTTGATAAAGACAAATACAATTAAACATAGAGATTACCTTGTAGAACTATACACAATTTAAGGCAGTCCTCAATTTTCAACTGTAAAATGTCAACATAGAATAGAATAGAATAGAATAGAATAGAATAGAATAGAATAGAATAGAATAGAATAGAATAGAATAGAAGTTTATTGTCACTAGAATACAGTGTGTATCAAGTGAGATTGAGATGCGAACATAATACAGAATTTGATAGTTCATTATAGATATATAAATATATAATGCAATAAATAATTATACAATAGATATGATATAATAAATACACATGATACATACATATACATGGGAATACAGGCAGACATAGTAAAGGACTGATGAGTGGTGAGTGAGGCAGAGGGGAGGTGAGTGGGGTGGGAAGGGATGGGGGGGTGAGCTAGTGTCCAAGTGTAGAGAGGTTCAGCCTTATAATGGAGTCAGGGAAGAAGCTTTTTCTTAACCTGTTAGTGCGACACTTTATGCACCTATAGCATCTCCCAGATGGTAGAAGTAAGTACAGTCCATGATTAGGGTGATAAGTATCGGCGATAATTCTGCAGACTCTGGACAGACATCTGCTATTGTAAATGTCCTCGATGGAAGGGAGTTGGATGCCTACAGTTCTTTCCGCCATTCTGATCAGCCTTTAGAGAGATTTCTTGTCAGAGATATTGCAGTTGCCGAACCAGGAGATAATGCAATATGACAGAATACTCTCTATGGAGCATCTGTAAAAGTCAGTCAGGATGCGGGTGCTTACATGCTCATGCTTCAGACGTCTAAGGAGGTACCTCAAGGTACTTCAAGGACTACTGAAGTTATTTCTAAACACCATTCTAAATTACCACAAATTGTGAGAGTAAAGAATATTTTTTTGTGTTGAGATTTATGTAAATCTTACTCAAATACTCTTAAGTCAGTGGTTCTCAACCTACCATGATCAGTGACCCCCACAATGATGTCATCTTGAAGACGTGTATTTGGTGACATCATCACATTGCGCATCACATGGTGACATTCAGGCAAGACATCATTGTGTCACGTGATGATGTTCGTGTGCAACATTATCACATATGTGTGCCCCATGATGACATTTTAGCATGATGTCACCACAAAGACACCCCTTTATAAAGGGACCTGTGCACACTACCAGAGATAGGTAGTGGAGTAGCATGTTCATTGACCCCTGTGAGAGCATTGTTCAAATCCCAACAGGGTCGCAACCCACAGGTTGAGATTCGTTGTCTTAAGTAATCCCTGCTTAGAGTCTGAGACTAACTGGCAAATTTACAAACACTGGTGCAAACTTGTACTTGTCCTGTAAACCTCAGGGCGAAATTTACTAAGGGCGAAACGATCGCCCGAAGTTAATTCCTGCCCGCACGTCTGGTATTTTTACCGCACGTACGGTATTCCGATCGATTTGTGATTGTGCGAGCACAAATCGAGTGCAATTCCGATCATGTGATCGCAAATCGATCGGAATACCGCACGTGCGGTAAAAGTACCAGACGTGCGGGCAGGAATTAACTTCGAGCGGACTAAATCCGTCCTTAGTAAATTTCGCCCTTTGTGTGCTGTCCCAGCTAAGTCTCCCAACAGGGATCCACTTATTTTATATTGTACTTCAAGTGCACCTGTCACCTCAAAACTATAATACTAATTTAGGTTCTACTAATGAAATAAAAAATTTTATAAATATGTATGTATTTTTTAAAAAATGGACTTTTTATACAGCATTTCTCCCTGCCATCTTCCCTGTCAGCCTGCCTTTTCTTTCCCAAATAGGGTGGGGCAGGGCTAAATGATTATTGACATTATAGCTCCTCAATCAGGTCCCTGCTAGATTATGATTTAATGGATCTTGATCCAGGGACTATTTGCTGATTTCCATATTTGAAGTTGGGAGGGATTTTTTCCCCTAATATGAGGATAATTGGCTCTTGCCTCAGGGATTTTTTTTGCCTTCCTCTGGGTCAACATTGCAGGAAAATAGGCTGAACTGAATGGACTTATGTCTTTTTTCAGCCTTATAAGCTATGTTACTATGTATTTGTCTTTGACTCTCATAACTCCTATATTGATTTCCCTCAATTAGTATTCAATAATTTCCACAGCTCTCATTTCCTTCCTGTGGCACAATAAACCCATGTGAACCTTCTCTTCTACAATCATCTCTCTTGACAGTAGATTCCTGTGTTACTTAAATGTTTTTACATATTATCTCATACCCCTTTAGTGGCAGTAAGGTGGCAGTTTGTCTCTGACCCTACAAATCCAGTTGTAGTCCTGGAGGCTGCATGTAAATGCTCTCTTGAAACTTTAAATCTGTTGGCCTATTGAGGGATACATCAATATCCCTCTTTCATTATTTATGCAATTATATTGTTAAGCTTTAAATTTATTTCAAAATCTTTGGACAGTAGGATAGAGAGAAGATTCAGTGATAACAGGAGAGGGGAGAGAAGAGTATCTACCCCTCTAGGTTCTATATCCTTGTCTAATATTATATTTACTTCCAATGTTATAATTTAAAAGGCATAAATACAATTATGTACTGTTAATTGGTAACCAGTTTTAATACATGCAGTATAGCACATTACCTTCTATATAACCATCTGGTCTGATGCTAAACTAATTACTAATTATAGTGTAGCTCATTTGTAACAATCTCCAATAGATGCACAGGGAAAGTCACAGTATTAGCCTTTTCATTGTAGTCTCTTTAGCCTCCAGAGTGTTAAAGTGGAGGTCATAGCAATGTACAAATCATTTGTCCACAAAGGATACGATCGCAAAAATGTCCAATGTCCCAGACTTGGCAATCAGATACAATTAATAGAAATGTACTTAAAACAATTGCATTATATCATTTGTGCTAATATCTTTATTATTTTTTTTTTTGATTCCACTTCCCAATGAAACAAATATGAATTTAAAACTGAAAAAAAAAAATAATTTCCAGGAACATTTGTATTTATTTTCTCTAATTGACAGTGATTTTGTGGAAATGTCATTGCAACACTGGCAATAAGTGATGCAAAGTTTCTGTGCTAAATTTCCGAAAGTCGGTCAATGATATCTTTCTTTTCACATTCCCAAGTAAATAATAACAATGATGAAAGAGATTGTAATCGCACAGGCAATGAGGCTTTCATAAAGAGGCTGCCTTTTGCCTTTCTTCAGAGAACAGAAAATCCACGCACTAAAACTAGAGTTTGGCACCTGCTCTCAAACCTTCTTGATGAAGCAAAGGTTGTCTTCATTAAGAGCATTAATATTCATGCAGCATGGTAATTTTGACACAGAAAAGGTCTCTGTAACCTTTTCTTGTGTTAGAAATTTTTACTTCTCAAGGAAATTACAGTCCAGCAATGACTTAATTAATGCTGGATTTCTTTTGCGGTGTTTGAAGAGCTGTCAGTTTAGGCTTCCAATAGCTGTCAAGTAGGAATAGAGGACTGGTTATGTGGATTGAAGGGAGGAGGAGGATATACCAACCAAGCTACGTTAACTTAAATCTATGTCTAAGAGGGAAAAAACCCTAGAACAGGTCTGAATCTGTTTACTGGGAGAACACACAAATTCTATAAGCACATAATTATACCTTTTATCCTTCTCTCATTTAATATTTTATTGCAATTAGTTTATGGCCCTCACCCCAAAAGTAGTAAAAAAAAAAATAAATAAAATAAAATATATATATATATATATATATATATATATATATATATATATATATATATACAGTGGCAGTAAATGTATATTTTTTTCACTTTAATAAAAAATAGCCATATTGCAATAGAATTAATTTTTTTCTGGCCTCCCCTTATGCAGACAAACCATACAATCTTCAATCCAGCTAAACAGGATGAAGTGACTGTGTAATTGTCAGTCCACTGTAAATAATAGCAAAGCTCCAGGTTGTTTGGGGTAGAAAATATCTTCTGGGGGCTGAAATGATTGCACCTTGAGGTGCTACAGTAAGAACTGCATTCTGGGTTCATTGATTTGGGGGATATTTATCAAAGTTAAAAATAAAGTTGCCTTAGAAAAAGTTGCAACGATAAAAATCGCCAGTGAAAAGTTGCAGCAAAAATGTCACCAGACCATTGTTAAACACCTTGCATCAAATTTTGCTACCAACAAATATTCGCCCAATTGAGGGTGGCGAAAAAAAAACATATTGCAAATGGTTCCGCAAATTTTTGCCATGGAAATAGGTGCTGATATTGAAAATAGTCGTAACTGAAAATACACTTTATTGAAATCAATGTAAGAGGGAGTAATTCTAGCTTGGGGGCTTTTTTCGATATGGATCTTTTTCGGTAGCATAAAATTTTAGAATTTAGTCACCACTTCATCAACTGATCACTGATGAAAAGTCAAGGGGAAAAATTTCCAGCAAAAAGTCACAACAGGAAAAAAATCAGCACAGAAAAATTCACAATAATATGTGGGCTGAAAAGCTTACATTTTGTTTTGTATAGTTCTGCATTCGCATTTGAACGCCATTTCCCCATGTTCACTTATTGATCAAACTCTGCGATGTGACATATCCGAGTCTAGTTCACTTTGCATTACTTTAATTGCATGTGCAGAGGTACTTCAACTAATGACTAAGCTGCGGAGTCTGTCGCAGTTGCAAATTCAACAAGGAGTAGTGCTTCAGATTTAGTTGTTTGACTTCGCCACATCAGAGTGGCAAATTGGGGGGTTGATGGCAGGGCTCTGGTGTGGTATAAGGTGACTAATCTTTCAAAAGTAATAATGGCGATTGTGACTAAGTTAGTCTACTATCTTACATGAAGTAGGGACAAGATGACAGAAGAAACAGATGTAATATTCACTTTTATACAGTTAGTGGGATATGATGAGAATTACATCACTGCACTTCTCTGGGGTAATAAATTGGGATTTATTTATCAAAGTAAGAATTCGAATGCCAAAGTGAATTTTTATCACTTTGGGTTGCTGCGCTCCAATTCTCTATTTCTTATTCAGCAAACAGAGGATTCTCATAGCGAGGATGCAAATGTGCCAGTAACCATCTCTTGTGTAGTTATTCGAATAGTAGCAGCCGTGAATAATTGGATATGGGAAAGTGCCAAATAAAGGCCTTATAGACTAAAGGGTGAATCACCTGTCAAATTCACCTTACTACAATTCGATTCGTATTGCCAAAATACATACAGATTCCCTTCTCAGTAATTGAGTTGTCGAACAGGCAGATGGGCAATTCCTGTCAGATGTGTAGTGTGGTGTAGTCAGGCAGATAGAAGTAGGACGTGAAGTCATGTGGAGTAAGGCGAATTCGGCCAGTGAAGTGCAGTGATGTCAAACTCACCATATCCCACTAACTGTTTCTATGTCACCTTGTCCCTAGATCATGTCACAGTTGCCATTGTCACATTTGATAAAATAATCACCTTGCACAACACTGAAACCCTGTCATCCCCAATTTGCCACTCAGCAGTGACAAAGTCAAACAGGTGAATTCGGAGCATTTCACTATTTATTGACACTTTTCAGCATTATTTGTCAATTAGCTGGACTTGTTGGTTTTGTTGCTTTATATTGGACTGAAAAGTAATTGCTAATATCAAAAAAGATTGATACTGACAAATATCAATCAGTTGATACTGGCATACTTTGCAGTGTTTTTAATAAGGCTCTTCTGGTCCATTTCATATCGATATTGACATTCTTTCAATGGAAAAGCTAATCTGACTGTGGCTAAACGTCTTGGCCAGTCCTATAGGGGATTAATGGGTGTTTGCCGGCCTAAAGCAGACAAATAGTTTTGATAAAATATTCAGAGTGGTTTTATAAATCATTGAAAATAGTGATATTAATATATTGACACTATTTAACCAGCATTAAAGGAGAACTATAGTCAGATTTCATCTTTACATATGCAGTAATGCATATTACTGAGCATATTGCATATTAGTGAGAAGAGTTTCTCCCCAGTAGATGTGTCATCTGAATCTGATTGATATATAACAGAGCACTGATAAACTCCCACACTAAGAAAGGTGTGTGATATAACTGCTAAACATGAAATAAAAAGCTGCCTGACTGCTATTGGTTAAGCAGTGTGCTGACCTTTTGGCCTCATCGGACATGCTTTGTTTACATTCCTGAAATTCAGGAGATTAGAGTCTGGACTTGGAAAAGCTAACTTGTGCGCAAGCATTACATTTCACATTAGGCAAAAATGTCCAGGGGAGGGTATCTTTTCATGGAAAACTGGCCGGTACATGTCACAGACACATTTCCTGGTGTGATAGTTTTCCATTGCTGTTTCATCTGAAACAAGATAATTTATTACACATCTACTTGGGAGAAACGCTTCTCACTAAGGTATAATACTGCATATATAAAGATGTAATCTGACAATAGTTCCCCTTTAATAGGTTGAATACATTTTTGACTCTTATAAATGCTCCCCTTATAATCTAGAGATTCATTATTGGCATGATTAGCATTTTCACAGAATGTTTAGAAAATCCACTCCCCCATCTTATATCACATTTACTGCTTATATATATATATATATATATATATATATATATATATGAAGGGTAGAAGGAAACAACATTAAAGTTACACCCAATTGTGAACAATATGAATTTGCAAGTCCTTGGTTAAACTCCATGAGGTCATTTGAAAGTTACCTCAATCTACTTTAATTAAACAAAATAAAAACTTCTCAAAATTCCAATGTGAATAACACATAAACAAGTTAATTAACCATGCCAAAGCCAAAAACGTGATATAATCATATTCAGTAATTATATTGGCTTGGGATATTTTGCAGACATTACTTAACTATATGTTTTTATATACGCAGAAGCGTACAGTAGCTGTAATTCAATACATTCCTGGGTGTTTACACCCATCCAACAAATATAAGAGAGGATTACCTTCTCTGTCGCCTGCCGCTACGATCCCCTAACACTGTGTAGTTTAGCCGGGTGCTCAGGAAGAAGCAGACATGTCCAATAGAAGAAAATAGATGATTCCGGCACTCCAGTTCTCAATGTTTTTAAACTTTATTTCACCACATGGGCAAGATTAAAAATATTTTAAAAATAAACATCAGTCATAGTGCCACTATGACTGATGTTTGTTTTTAAAATATTTTTAATCTTGCCCATGTGGTGAAATAAAGTTTAAAAACATTGAGAACTGGAGTGCTGGAATCATCTATTTTCTTCTGTTTACACCCATCCAACATACAGAATGGGTGAAAGCACCCATCATAGGATCAGTCAAGTGGAAAACACTGCAGTTAAGAATGGAGAAAGGTCTAGTTCTTTAAATCCTGTGAGTAGCTTCTTAGCAATGAATATATTATAACTCTGGATATTACATCTCAGCAATAAATCATGGTAAAAGTATTTAAGGGGGTTCCATGGCACTTTAAAATATTTTGACAACACTGGATTAGTGGATCATGCAAACCAGAAGTGCCCAGAACATCAGGAGATCAGAAGATGTATTGAGCATTGTTCACTGAGAGCAAAGGAACAGCAATTTCATCAAAGATAAAGAATGTGCAGGCTGTACTTTCCTACACCTAGGCAATGTTGCAACTGAAAAGCTTTTCTTATGAATTTAAAAGTCTTTCATTATTTACATTAAAAATTGTCTGGAGGACATCCAAGACGAACTCCAAAAGAAAAAAAAATCCTTAACAATATCTCTATGCATGAAACAATTACTGTTGAAAGGGACTTTTGGGGCAATGCAGTCAGTCTTAGTGCAAATGAAATTTTTAAACAGTTGCAGTATTATGTATGGTATATATAATAGCAAAATATATTGCATTGGGTTTGGCGCAATCTCATTTGCACATGTTCAACACCACCCTCTTATCTAGTGCTAAAAAATATCTGCAGCTGGCATGTTAAGTTGTATAGTAGAAGCGCTTGGATTTAGTGAAGCAGAATTTTATACTGACAGAGTAGTAAAATGTACCAATTTATAATTACATTGGTGGTAATGGTTACTTGGGTGCTAAAGGTCTGAAAAATTTGCAAAAATGTTGGAACCCACACAAAATAAATGACACCCACACTTATATTGGTGTAAATTAATCATTCACAGTTTTATTGTTGTATAATGTACAAAATGTATGCCAGCAGTTGCCAGCAACTGGCACGAATGCAAACTAATAATAACAAACAGGAGTCTCTGATTGTCCATATTAATAGCCAAAGCCATAAGCTACAGGTCTATAGACAGACGAATTGTAACTCACCAATATTCAATAACAATCATGTCAGTGCAACAAAAACTTTACACCAAAGCTGTCACAGTTGATAACATTAACACACATAAAGATACTGATATGTCATAAAAAGTATCATACATGCAATAACAATCATTCCATAAACAATATATATAACTAACAACTATTAATAGGGGCGGGAAGGGTGGGCAACTTTTAATAAATGGCTGTAGCGTGTCAAGTGAGCTACCGAGCTTCAGAGGGGGGTTAAATAGCTAAGGATGCACCTAGGGGAAGGAAATGTAATGAGGATGCTATGATAGGCAGGGTCCATGAATGTATAATTCAGCCAGGTCCACCTTTTTTTTTTTTTTAGAAACCTGTACTGATCCAGCATTTTTTTCCCTTCCTGCTTTGCACCCTGGCGGGTGACATGCATGGGGGGGTGGAAGCAAGGCAGAGTTTTATGAGAAAATATTTACATCTCTTGAATTCCTCCAAATTTGTTTCATTCTTTTTTTAGATATACATATAGAAAATGATATAAATTGGGGGATCGCTTAATTTTTTTTTCTTCGATTTGAATCATACATGACTGTAGTGGAATGAAGTAATTTAGGAGAAATAGATATGGCATTCTGTTGGCAGTCTGTAATATTACTAGCGCTACTTACCACAGCAAGTATAATCTTGCTTATAAATGTTGCTGTTTAAGTGGAACATGGTGAATAGAAAAGAAGGAGGCTCATATCTTTTTTTCTTAAACATACAGAAAGAACTATTGTGTAATTAAATGAATTTTGATTAGACTGCAGTTTTCTATGTGGAACTTTTCACAAGATATAAGAGAATAGGCCCACTAATTGTAAGAGTATGTTACAGACTGCCTCATATTAATGAAGAGTAGGAGACCCAGCTCCTATTATAGTTATAAAAGGCTGTACCACTGGGACAAGGTTTAATTATAGTGAAATTGACTGGTATAATGGAACTTCTAATACAACAACGGAAAGTAAGGTTGTTAAAATGATCTTTATGACATTTGAATGTCTCTGATATGAGAAATTGTGACCAGACAATATATTCTTTGGATGCTGAGATCTTAAATATCGAAGATAAATCATGAGCTTTCAAAAATGTAAAATCTATGGGATATCCATAGGAAGAAACCTAGAATCAGGCTAATTTGACTATGTTCAGAACACTGAAAAACATGGGACATTTCTCAGTATAATGCAATGTAGAAGCTGATGTTTGTAACATATTAAGCAAACAAACCCACAAACAATGTGTGTTAGGTTAACGGCTTAGTCCCAATACAACAAAAGTTCCAATGCTCTTACCTTTGCTTCCACTGTGTGCTCAGGAGAAGGATACCCCACATATTCCAGTAATAAGAAGTGAAGCAACTCCAGTATTCTAAAAGCAACTTTTATTAAAGTACTCATCTATGAGTAAGCGCTTCTAAGTGTGAAATGTGTAAGAATTGGCATGTGGAGGTCTAAATTGGAGGGTTTTTAATAAGCTTTAATAAAAGTTGCCTTTAGAACATTGGAGTGCTGGAGGATCTTTTTTCTTCATAACATATTAAGCAGCAACAGGTTTCATTGTATTTAAAGACATTTTATTAATAAAAACAACTCAGCCAATGTGCTTAACTCAAATGTAAGAAGAAAAACCATAGAAAATCACAATGAACAACGGCAATATTTATTTTTAACCATGAGATTACCACACAAGTTTTTCAATTTTTCGATAAAAATATAGACATACTACTAATATAAAGTATGGCTACCTTTCCATCAAAAAATTCCAAAAAATCGAGTTTGAAAAATCAAAAACCTGAGAGAGCGGTCTTTCCGAGTTCAATAAATTTTGCCCTGAAAAGGAAAAGTAGTCATATTTTGTCAGTGGGACAGTTACGCCAATTGAAAAACTGTTTAAAAGACATTTATACATAATGAACAACAATTCCAAAAACTCTGCATTCTTTAAACAGACGGCATTTATTTACATGTTGCATTATACATATTGGATTTACTTTCACTTTGTTAGGATGTAGGGCTGAAGTCCTGAATATGTTTTAGTTAGAGGTCATCTACAAACAACTGGGTATTTGGTAAAACAAGCATCAGACTACAAAAATAGCAAACTAATAAGGAATAACAAAGTAGTAGTATTCAGGATCTGTGCTCCAAACTTTAGCTTTTCTTTAAAAGTACTTGTTATTTTACACGGGACTGGCTCTTCTAATAGGTCCAAAAGGAAGTTAGCTAATGACCCTAGCTTCTAGACTAGACCTGCACATTATTCTTGTCTTTATTTTTCAAACAACTCTGAAAACAGATAACAAGTGTCACATTAAGTGTACATGTTTTCACATTTATAGAGTTCATATTTTCTGAATCTCAGGGTGACGTCAGTTAGAAAGTTCCCTTCTATCTACAGTATATTCCCTGCTATCTATCATACTTGTCGGTGCATTGTCTACTATCCCCACCATCTCAATTCCTTGCTAGTTTTTTGTTTAGTATATTTTTGTTGGTATCACCAACTGAAGGTTGCAACTGGCATGAACTTCCAGAAAAATGTTATAGTAGATGGGTAGGTAGGAATCTGTGTGGTTGGATCAGATAAAAAACTAGGAGGTATATATCAGAGCAAGGAAGTGAGTGCTGTTTTCAGTAATAAAGATCACCCTTCAGGACAGTCAAATAATAAAACAGTAATGTAGTTTTTGGACATTATTACTGATCTTGAATGTACATCAGTACATTTCAATGTCCCTGAGAGCAGAGTAGATCAGCTTTGAGGAAGTGACATTGACAGAGGAAAGCACTGAGAAGTGGACTGCTGTAGTGCTAACAATGCTACAGTAGCGCTACAACAGCCTTAAAGAGGGGAAAATTGAGCTGAGCTGGGGAAAGGGGGGGGGGGGCAACCAGGATAGTGCCCCCTTCTCTAAAAGAGAAAGCCTGTGCAGGTTGAGGTAAGCACAGAATGGGGAAAGGGGGTTGGAGGCCACATTGTGGCAAAATTAGGGGTTGGC
>WMED01012693.1:0-14716 GCA_019650415.1 Pipa parva
CTGGCCACCCGAAGCTACCCCGTGAGAGATACGGGGTACGTATGGAAAGGGTTAAGGGTAGCAAAAGCCTATTATTCCCTAATGGAAGGTTTTTCAACAAATTCAAATTAAACTCGGAAAACCCGTTTTGGCTTTTCCGACTTTAATAATTGCGAGAACACCCTGAAGTTTTTCGTGGTAAGTATCTCGAGATTTGCTTCAATCGATACTTGCTGTGAGAAACTTTTCCTATTGAATTCATCCATGGAAAGGGGTAGACATACTGTATAGCTACCTTTCAATGGATTTATTCAATAGAAAAAAATTCTCACGGCAAGTATCGCTCGAAGCAAATCTCGCGATACTTACTGCGAAAAACTTCAGGGTGTTCTTGCAATTTTTAAACTCGGAAAAGCGGAAACAAACTTTTTCAAGTTTAATAAATTTCGCCCTAAAAAGTCAAAAGACAAATTCAACAAAGTCAAAACAGTTTCTCTATCAAAAAATATTGCCAATACTGATATTAGTCACAAATGCAGAGGAGTTCCATTCAAATCAATATAAAATGTGTTTTAATGCTGCAACAGTGTTCAATATTGATCTTTTTGGCCGCAGTAAATTTTAGTCAATACTATGTAAATTGGTCACAATCAAAGGTGTGATGAACAAAAATGAACACTCAAATCATGTTCAAAAAAGGGGAATAGATTTTAATATCAGTTAACAGGTCAAAAAGACCTTTATAAATATCCCCCAACAGGCAACATTTTTAATAAATATAAACCTTTAATAGATGTTAGTGAATACACATGCACAATAATATAATTTATAGTGTGCTCATTGCACTTTTGCCAGATTAACCACATTATGGGCAAAATTTAATAAAACCGAAAATATCAATATCGCGATATTGCATAATATTTTATACAATAATACATTTTTTTACCACAATATCCAAAATTTGATTGACACTTTGAAATCTGTATTTCAATGGAAAAATCCATAATATCGATAATTTCAACGGAAAAATTTGATATCGCGATAACTTTTGGAAAAAATTTTTATGTAATTTTTCAGTCGAAAATGGCCTTTTCGACTTTAATAAATTTCACCCAAAGGCATAGAAAGCAGAGAAAGAATATATACTGTAAATACAACATGCCGAGGAATAACACTGGAATTTTACTACACGTGTTAATTAAAGCATGTGGATATAGCAGTGTTTATGTATCTACATATTTACATGCAATATGTGTGATTGCTCTGAAAGTTCAGAATCACAAATTATCTATAAATTCCAACAAAAAGAGTGCCCTCCAGGGTCTCCAAGTTATCTTTAAAAATGAACAATGAATATATTAGCAATAGAGGTATCTTGAAGGGAAACATTATACAAATATAATTCTGTATTCATTTTATCTGCCCAGTAATATATTCATTTAAAGCACTATGTTTAGCCAGATCTGAAATCCAAGCAAAGGACCACTTTCCAGTAAGGGATAAACCCATATATTGCAAATAATCGATGAACTTAACATTTTGGGGTAGATTATAGTCTAGTTTTGCAGCTCTGTTGCCTACTGCAAACTATTGGTCTATTAGAAAATGCATTGTTTTCATCAGTGCAGATTAGTGAAATTATTAGCAGAGTGTGCGATTGTGTAATAGAAGAAAATGGTACTCTGAAAAATCAATTTTATAACCTTATGAATTAACCTTCCTCTGAAAAGGCTTCCATGTGTTGCTGCTTAGAATATTTTTGGTAAAAAAAAAAAAATTAATAAAGGGTACAGTATTGTTTAAGAAGTAATATTGATATCATGCACCAAGTACTTTATACATTTTGTAAAAACACCTGTAATGTAAATAAGAAATTGAATGAGGTTTCACAGATACCATGTTATTTGTTTAAAGAAAATATTGTAGATGAATACCATCTCAAACAAGGCAATTTAATTATTTCTCAAGAAAAGGACAAACTAATACTGATAAACTGAATAAAATCACTGCTGGAACATCCATTTCTGATCAGACTAGCCATTTGGAAAATTAATGCAAAGTGTTTTATGAAATAACTTAGATAGATTTACAAAAAAGACATGTCAGTATAAATATGCTAATATAATTTTATTACACAAAAGGGACAGAAAGTATGTAAGTATGCATTTGTTATAGTAGTAATAGTAAGCCATTAGAAAAGTGTGTTGACTCTTAATTTAGGTGTAATAGATCTACAGCTGATAATAAGTATTGAATTAAGTAGAGGTACAAGAGAACCAAATAGTAATGTACAGCAGATTGTTAGATATAAATAAAAAGAATAATGTATTTGCATAGTTACTGGGATATTGTTTTGTTATTTGAAGTCACATACCAATACCCTTATTACTTTTTCTGCATTTATATAGTAAGACACAATATGAAAATTACTTTCATATCTAATCGGTAACTAAAACTGGTCTGGAAAAAATAAAGGCCTTTTTAGTGAATTGTTATTATAATCTATTTTTGTTTAAATAAAAAAAAAAGTCTAAAAATGAAAAAGCATTCAAACATATTGAGCCTCATTGACTAAAGTCCAAAAAGTCACGTAGATCTGTGAATTTGTGTCTATTTTCCACTTCCTCATGTTCGCTTATTGAGCAAAGTATGCAACCGATTCGGGTGACCACTTACGGAGCTCTTTGTATCATTTTGTGTGTGCATGCACAGGTACTTCTACTATTGGCTAAGATGCAGAGTGATGTGAAGATGCGAATGCGACTAGGTGAAATGCTCAGAACTTGACTTCGCCACTTCACACTGGTGAATTGTGGGGTTTACGGCAGGGCCGTATGGTGTTGCATAAGGCTACCATTCATAAGTGACAATGGTGACTGCGACTAAGTGACAACATGATCTAGGGACAAGGTGACATAGAAATAGAAGATTGGCAGAATACAGTTAGTGGGATATGGTGAGACTGATGTCACTGCCCTTCACTAGTTGAATTCACCTCACTCCACATGACACATGACTTCCCATCCTACTTCTATGCACATGACTATGTCACACTACACATCTGACAGCATTTGCCACTGTCCACCTGTTTGATAAGCATATTCTCCACTTAGTCAGTAGTAAGCAGTGAATTCAACACTAATTTTTGTGAAGTGACTCGAGTTGTAGTAAAATGAATTTGACAGGTGAAACTGAATTCACACTTGTATGTATATAAATATGTCCATAAATAGTACATAGTAACATATCTGTAAACTATGCTTGAAAATCCATTGGGTTCATTCTTTCCAAAACTCTCTTAATCTTGAGCCAGAACAGAAAAAATTAAATTAGAAAATATCTAACACAGCCTTACTGACCATAATTAAAACCATTGCAACTGTTCCCATTTCATTATCTCATTTAGAATAGCCTATCATGGATATAAGGGTTATTTCCTTTTTTCTTTTATTAAACCAGTAAATAAATCATTATGGAATCTTTTATAATAGACAATCCCAACAAACTTACATAAATACTCCCTTGCAGTGTTGATGGGGAATCCTATATTTAAATCCTTAGGGTCCCATAAAGGAACAAATTGTTTAAATGACCTTGAAAATTATTTATATTGAACATGTCACCTTTAGAGAAGTCACTTACTTTGTAGCATGGAACTTGGTCCCTACTATGCTCTTAGCAGGGTGGTTCCACCTTTTGAGCTTATGGAGTATTTTCAATGGGAGGGCCAGCTATTCCAAATCCAGTACAATATGTTTAATGAAATAAACAGTAAAACTGGCTCCTTTTCTTTTCAATCTTTTATTAAACAAAACACTTCCCAATGCAATCTAGCTCTTGTAGTTGACATACTCTTAAATGTATCTAAATTAATGTGTGGCATTTGCTTATTCAGCTCCATGGACTACAATGCTGATATTTTTCCATATTTCAATCCATTTTTATTGTGTAATAATGAATCTTATGAAAAATACATGTCTCATTAGCACCTATTACAGGCAATATTTCATCATGAGTTCTCACTATTTGGTGATACGTGATATAAAACCAGTTGAGTTCAGTTTTAGTGGCTGCATGATATACTTTATTGTAGATTTTAAATCTGTTTTTTTAATGCCTGGTATTTATTAACAGTATTAAGGGACCATGGGTAAAAATAGTGTTTCTGACTAATTAAGCAGATAATTAGATCTAAACATTTTGCATTTGGTAAATGTGTTTCCTGTATGTTAATTAATGTTCTTACTGATCTGGGATTCTTAATATAGTATTGTTTAGGAGCCACAAAGGGTGTAATGATTAACTAGCCTCCAGTTCAGCTCATAGAAACCTTTCACTAAAATTGTCCTAACATAGTTACAATCAATTAAATTACTTCTTACAATTTAATGAGATGCCATATACAAAGATGTAACCCATGCTCTGCTACTGGCCTGAGCTTAAGAAAGGCTTGCTGTATCATCCAGCACTATTCACTGTAATAATAGCATCACAATGGTAAAAAAATAAACCTTCATGTTTTCCTTTTTTTATAAAGAAGTAAAATGGACATTGTGGACAATTGTGGGGATACAATAAAGTGGAACTGTGTTTAGCACCAGAATATACTTTAAGAGCAACAGGAAGATAAGTAACCCTTTTTATCAGCACTAGCAATATGATGAAAGTTTTCTTTCCACTATCTTCGAGGAAATACCCCATTAATGGCATAGTGGCAACTGAAATAGATCGGGTAATGTCACAAAAAGACTTGGGGGGGGGGGGTTATTCACTAAGGTGCGAATTCGACTGCCGAATTCTCAAGCAGCGGTTTCCCATAGCAAAACTGCAACCGTGACAATATCCCCATTTTAAAGTCACGACTGCAACAATATTCTCATTATAAAGAAGCGACTGCGACAGTAGCAGTCTATTGTGACTTCAGTGAATAACCCTCATGGAGTGCAGACTTTTTTTATATATTGCTTTCACTGGTTATTTGTGGTTGCAGGCACCGACATCCAAGGATGTTCACCTATTTAAATCATTATCTTAAGGTAAAAAAGGTAGAAGAGTACTGCAAGAAAAATAATCTCATATAAAAGAAAAGGCCACAGTTATCAGTTCAGCCTCCCGTTGCTAGAGCCTCATTTCAAATTATGGTACCATTTACATGGAATTTTTTTTTACAAAAATAAAAATTAAATTAAATTAAAATTTTCTCAAACATCCCCACAAAAATCCTGACGCATATTTCTAGGCATTTGATTGTGTACCTAATTATGTTTTGATTTTTTGATTTTTGATTTTGCTTTTACTCCATTTGCTGTTTCATACGAATTGTTTGCATTGTGATGGTGGATGTGTGGAGTATTAAAGCATTTGGGGTTTGAATGTACACACACTACAAGCTTCAATGCATTTGACTAAAGTGTATGTGCACATGTGGCAGACAATTAGATTGATTAAACGTTCTCTGTAAAGTATTGTTCGATATCGATCTAAAACGAAACTGTACTTCATTGAAAACAGTGAGTTGGATGTAACGCACTGATATTTATCAATATCGGTAAATTGGATTCTCTACTATATAAATTGGATAAAATCAAAAATGCCAATTGTTGCTATTTTTATTACAGTGCAAAAAATTCTCCTAGTGACAAAACTTCAAGTAGTGGTATTATGTATATGACTGATGCAACTGTGATTCCATTAATTAAAGAGAAATGAAATAGTTCCTCTCAGCTTTCATTTCCAAGTAGGTATCACTTTCACAGCTTGCATTTGAGTACTACAGAACATTAAATCATTTTTAAAGCCTCAATTATCAGATCTACTCACCATTAAACTACTGCATGGCAAAACATTTCCTCCAGCCGAGAGGAGAGTTTAGATAACAACAGCTGTCCAATCAAATCTTTAAAAACAAAAGATCCTGAAGCAAAAAAATGAACTGTTTACCTTCCAAAAACCTATAAAATGTCAATAAAACATTTCCCCGATTGTTAAATTGTTATCATAATGATACATCTTAAATAATTATGGCAGTTTTTTTTAACCTATAAGTGATAAGTAAATAAAGAATTACAAAAATCAGAAAAAGTAAAAATATGCTACATGTTATTTTAAGTTTCACTTGTTTAGAATATTCATGTTCTCAACAATGATGTCATAGATTTTAGCAGATGACCTAGGAATGGAAATTCCCACCAACCACACCAATAATGTAACTTTTGCATATTCAAATGGAAATATTTTGCTTTTCCCTAACCCTTTGTTTAGAAGGAATGTACAGCCTCCATATGATAAGGCTTATTTTAAATAAACTGAGATTTTTAATGCACATGCATTAAAGATTCTTAAATGTTTCTGTTTTCTAATAATTAAAAAAAAAAAAAAACAGAGTGGGATATCTGGCTGTCTGCCCAATCATTCCTCCAGCTGTGAAGATCAGCCATCTGCTAGAACAGAATAGCCAGTTATATAGCACAGGTCTGTTTTTCAAGCTCTGTTTTTTTTAATTAGAAAACAGAAGCTTTGAAGAATTTGCAATGCATTTGCCTAAAAAGTTTTATTTTACTAAGATCTGTTAGTAAGTCTTCTGGTGGCTCCAGTTTTGGTTGTACTTTTTAATTAGCAGTTCATTTTTATTTTATAAATGTATGTAATTTGTATGTTGTTTCTTTTGGTTTTATAATTGATGGTGTATTACTTACTGTAGCTAGGTTATGGGATTTAAGAATTTAAATTTCACATAACCCAGTAATGGGTATCCAGTTTTTAAAACGACAGCAATGTACAGTTCGGTGGTTCAGTGGTTATCACTAATGCCTTATAGCACTGGGTTCTGGGTTCAGTTCCACCCTGGACTTCATCTGAATGGAGTTTTCATGTTCTCCCTGCACCTGCGTAGGTTTTCTCCCACAATCCAAAAACATACATCTGTGACTGGATAGGGAAACTAGATTGTAAGCTCCATTGGGCAGGAACTGAGGTGAGCAACAAAACTCTGTAAAGCACTGAATAATATAGTAGAGCTATATAACTAATACAAAAATACCAATAAAAAAAGACGATGATGCAAATGCCCTAATAATTATTATACAGTGGTACCTCTAGATACGAGCTGCTCATCATATGAAATTCTTGAGATGCGAGTCGCGACGGACTAATTTCTTGTTTGAGATACGAGCTGAAATTTGAGATACAAGCCAATGGGACAGATTAATTATCATTCCTGTTATTTTAAATAGGGATAATTCGTTTGAGATATGAGCCATCTTGAGTTACGAGCTCAGTCACAAAACGAATTTAACTCTTATCTCAAGGTTGCACTGTATATTTATATATTTACCAAAAGACTAAATCATTTGGCTCAGTGTATATCACTGCAGCTTTGCAGCACTGAGGTCCTAGGTTCAATTCCACCCTTGAGATAAGAGTTAAATTTGTTTTGTGACTGAGCTCGTAACTTCATCTGCATGGAGTTTGTATATTCTCCCCGTACTTGCGTGGATTTCCTCCAGGCACTCCGGTTTCCTCCCACAATCCAAAAACATTCATCTGTGTGTGTGACAAAATAGGGAAACTAGATTGTAAGCTCCATGAGTCAGGGACTGAAGTGAATGATGAATCTCTGTAATGCGCTGCGTAAAATAGTAGTGCTATATAAGAATGAATAAATAATAATAATAAAATAAAGTATGACATTTAACTTTAAAATGCTAAATTTCATGAATATGTATTAACTAAATCTCCATAGAAAATAATGGAAAAAGGTGGTGGTTGTTCACTCAACACATACAACATGGCTGTAGTAAAGAGAAAAACAAAACAATTCCTCAGAGATAACATTAAGCCTAAAATATAACATTTACAAGAACAAATTTAAACCAGAGTTTCATTGAATTGGACACAGGACATGGTTTTTGTCTGATCTACACCCACAGAAGAAAGGGATTGATCGTCAATCTCTCCTTCCCACATTCTTAAATATTTTGGGAAATATATTTTACCAACCAAAATTCTCACAAGCAAAAATAGAATTGAATCAAAATTTTTCACCCGTCACTGGTTTACTATAATTACATGTTATCTACACATATACATTATTAAGTGTTTATAAGTGTCTTCTAAACAACATTGTTAATGTATATATACACGATTCCATTGAGTCTGACATCACGAGAAGAGTCTAAAATTGATTTAAAGTGAGGTTTCATCTCTTAACTCATCTCACAAAAAGCCATGATGTAAAAGTCCACTGGGGACAGGGGTATTCTATTGGATGAAATTAAATGACCTTGTAGAAATGACCTTGCTTCTTTTGCCTGGATAAATAGTCTGCATCTGTCAATGTTCCACTGCCATGGAGAAATTTTAGATATCCTTAGGGTCCTCAAACTGCAGAGATAATATAACAAAAAGACAAAGAGGTGGAATTAGAAACAGTAAAAAAAAAAAAACATTGTGAAGCTGGTAAAGAATCTACAATGATCTGAGGTTCATAAAGAGAACACTGGTAATCACAATATAAAATTAAAATAATGTTATGATGTTCCATTATATGTCCTGATCTATTTATCATTTTCATTTCTCCATAATGTGCAATTTCTGTTTCTCACATTTTGTCTAGGGGCCTCTCAAGTTACATTTAGATTGTATCCTTTATCATCTCAAATTGACATTTATGCTTTCAGTTCCATTGTTTTTTCTCCTGCTAGGTTTCAACAATTTGTTTTAATCTATGTCACTTTTCTTATCTCGCTCAATACCCAGATGCCTTTATCCTACACTAGCAAACACCTACACCAGTTGTATTAGCAACAATACTGGGGTAGTAAAGTAAAATGCTGAAGGATTTTAATTTGTTTTCTGTTTAGTTTATGAACAGAGCAGACAATAGAGTGTAACTCTCCTGTTAAGACAAAAATAATGCGAAGCAAATTTTCATGAATAAATAAATCTGATTTACATATGAGAATTGCAATATTATATACTGTATTAAAATCCATGATCACTATTTCAGGCTCTGGGTAACACGTATGCCTTTTCTTTTAAATGTCTAAATAGACTTTTCTCACATTGGCTACAGTAGATTAAAATATTTATACTGTGAAGGAAAAATCAGCCTTAAAAAATCAGCTCTTTACACTTCAACTTATATTTACTCAAGTTATTATTATCGATCTTTGGAAAAAAAAGCACACACTGCATGGAATAGTAATCTAGCATCAGAACTCATTAGTAGACATAAATGAAATGCTTTTGGTTTGACTCAAGGGGATATTTCTAAAAATTGTTAAAGTTTTCTATTGGTATATCGATATACCTGTAATCAGGTTGAAAATATCAATATCACCGGTATCGATATTTATTAAGCCTCCTCTGACCTTTTTTATCATTGAAAAGTGGTTGAGGGTGGCGAAAACCCAAGATTCCCTATGGAGATGGTTTAGAACATTTTTTTTTAATAAGTCCCCATTGAAAAGATCAGCGTTATTGATATTGATGGAAAAGGATCTCCAATGAAAGTATTATAAAATGTAGCAATATTTATTGATGTTGAACTTTTTCATAAATATGTCTTTTATGCAATACAGTAAAAAATAGGATTTTACAAAACAAATTAACAAAAAACCCATGTTCTGAAAAATATATATGATTGATTCCTTTAGCTACTCCGAATCACAAACAAGAGACATTGCAGGTAATTCAAGTGTTAACTATCCCATTGTCTCATGAATTATTCAGCAAAAGGCCATATTTTCTGAGATATGGAAAATTATTTTACAACTCAACAAACTACACCAACTGCAAGTCACAACACCATCATCTCCATTCACCTGTGAATATGTGGAAAATTCAGGAATGCAGCATATGTCAAATTGATATCAAATTTGAATCACTACTCAGGGGTAAATTCATGCAAAGAGTGGCAAACTCATTTGGGTAATAAAGTTTGCACTTTAATCCCCACAATCTCCCTATACCTCAGATTTTATAATGAAGTTCCATTCAATATGAAAGTCTACTATCAAATTCTAAATATATAAATAAAAAGAATACTATAAAACAGATATATTTTTCTTTTGCCATATTTCACATTCTCTATATTGTGAATATATATTGAGCATCTGTAACCATATCTGCCTCAACCAATCATTCTCTCTCAAGGTATTTCATAGAAAAAATAAACTTCTCATATTTATGTATGTATAACCTTTAAAAAGTAGTCCCTGGAGCATGCAGGTCCCCTACTATAGTGTACAAAGCTGTTGACTGGGCTATAGGAACTGCACGGAAGCTTTAGGTTGGGGTTTACATGAAGAATGTCTTGTGGAAAAAAGGAAGTGGGAGGGGCAGGAAGTCCTCATGACCATTTTGCACTGAAACCAAGTAAGCAGCATCCCTCCCTCCCACTCTTGATGCATATGTGTATGACTCTAATTTTTATTGTGTATTAAACTATATTAATAATATTATTTAAAAAAATGAAGTATAAAAAAAAATTCTTATCAGTTACAATGTTAAAGAAGTACTTGTTTGAAGGAAAATGTAAATATTTTGTTTTGTTTATGGGGATACTCCTTTTTCAGGAACATCTCTCTTTTGTCACAGCACTGGCCTGGCATAATTGGGAATGCTTGCCCTTGTCTGGAGGACAAGGTGATATATATACATGTAGATATAATGGTGACTCCTAGGGCATGGTCCAAAGCTGCCCTGCTACTACTTACCACCATTATCATAAGTAATGTTAGAAAATTAGTAAAATGTTTTGAGAAGGGGCAAACATTCCGAGGTGTGAATATTTTAATGGATATATAACTTAGTTATTTGATCTGTTAAAATTGGTTTGAATAATAAAAAAAAGATGAAAGATGAGTGTTTATCCAATTGTGGGCATTACTTTCCCATGCATTGGCTTGGTAAGAAGATTATGTTTTAATCACTGTGAATAAGAGGAGAAGATGTTTTGGTGATCTAATTACTGCACTAACATCCATGGACATTACCTTCAGAGCTATGTTCTCTTGGTTCTGAATAGACTCAGATTAGCTGCCCATCTGAATCTGTCAGACCATATCCCACGCATCTGTTCTGTAGTCTCTTCTTAGATTGTTGTCAGTTTTTGTAAAGACTAGTTAATTCTATATATCAAAACAGATAAAAATGGTAAAAACTGGGCAGAGATTGACATGAAATTAAAAAAGTAGCATAATGTAAGCTGATTATGTTAAATGCAATTGTGTTGAGTTAACACGCGTCAATGATTTCAGTCGCATTTTTTTTTCTTGGGTAAATTTTGTTTGTTATTATTCTAGCAAGTGTTGGCAAAGTTTTTTTTTTTTCTTTTTTCTTTTTAATGAAAGCAACCCAGGGTTTTTTTTTTTTTCTGCATCTGCTGAAATCAACATGGCAAGTAGAAATATTCCATTTCTAAACTGGCATGACATTATGTTTACTTTGTATTTTTGTTGTGCAGTTTGTTAAAAAGAATTTCCCAGTAGGAAGATGTAACACATTATAATCAAAATGTTTCTGGATGCAGATTCCAGCAGGCAGAGAAGAAAGTAATCCATCACTGTGTGCTGTGAAAACTATGAAAAAAAAAAGGCAAGTGCTTTCTAAGGTACACTGTGAATCACAAAAATAGATCACAACATCCAACATTCCAAAAAAATTTTTTTTTTTCTCAGTTATGTATGTTTAATACTAACTTTTCTATTCTGGTTTTTGAAGACATTTTATGGCTTTAATGCTAAAAGCAATAGAAATCATGTTGTAAGGACTATAACAGTGGGTGGTTGGTGGCTCATTAATTAGAACTGCGGCCTTGCAGATCTGGGTTCAATTCCACCCTGCACAGTTTGTATGTTCCCCCCGCACTTGCGTGGGTTTCCTCCCACAATCCAAGAACATACATCTCTGTGTGTGTGTGACTGAATAGGACAACTAGATTGTAAGCTCCACAGGGCAGGGACTGAAGTGAATGATGAATCTCTGTGTAAAGCACTGCATGATATAAATACATACTTACACATTGTTTGTCTAGATATTACCTTGTATCACAGCTCACTGATAAGGACAATGGTACATTTTATTTACAGACTCCCAGTTTGTTTAATTGTTTCTCCCTTTGGAATTTTCCTCTGTGTATTCCAGTTTGGATACGGTCAATCTCTCAGTTGAATGTATAATTTTATTTATAAAGCACCACATGGGAAAAGTACATTACACATTACAAGTGAGTAACTTACAAGCGTTGACACAAGAGGACGGAATTCTCTGCCCCATAGAGCTTACAATCTAGGTTGCCTTACCAGCTAGCCGCTGAGCAGTCTTTACCACCTTGATCTCACAGGAGTTCAGTCAGTGGGTTGTTCTCATGGCTGAAGGGGGGTATTTATTAAAGTGAGAATTTACCTGTTGAATTCACAAATAGCGGATTCCCATAGCAAATCCGCAACAATTTTCCCATTGCAAAGCCACGACTACAACAATTTTTTAAGTTGCAGCTGCGACAATAATTCCATAGTAAAGTCATGACTGCGACAATATTCTCATTATAAAACGAGACTGCGACAGTAGCAGCCTATTGCGACTGTCTTTAGCTGGTGAATTCATACCTTTTCACTTCCAATTAGTCAGTGCACTAACAGCCTGATACTTCCTGTCTGTTAAGGAAGTGTAACACTAGCGGATGTGTTTTAAACTCACTGTGTGCCATATTACTTGTGAGGACACAGGTAACTGTTCTGCCACTAGAGTCTAGTTTTATTCTCCCCACTGTGGTCTCTTCTCTCCCATTTACTACTATCTGCTAAAACTAGATTCCTAGCAATAACATATCAAGTCCAAAGCTTATCATTGTTACAATTAATATAACATCAGGACCACTTGATTTGCCTTTCTTTGTTAATAAGGTACATGGTTTTTGACAGCCTTAACCAAAGTGTTTATGTTCAATGAGTAAAGAAAAACAACTTGTGGTTTGTTTTTTTGTTTTTTTTTTTGCTTGTCTTAGCAGTGAGTTTACCACCAACAATGTATGTACAAAAGCAAAATATTCTACAGATGTTGATATTCTAAGTTAGATTGTGAATTGTGTGAATAATTCCTTTACCGACTATGTGTAATATTTCCATGTTGAGAAGGTGTCAACTTCTTACTTTGTAAACTCTTAGTACAAACAAATTCCATGTAACTATATTTGACATTATATGTCTGGATGATGAATACATTTTGACATTTGCACTTACAAGTAAAGATAAATAGAAATACAGATGCATTCACCATTTCTACTTATGGCTATTAGCAATGAATACTGTGGACTCAAGGATATATTGTCCCCTGTATATTTGCTTCACAGTTTCTACAATGGTCTTAAAAACAATATGTAAGTCTAGTATTGATACAAGTCATCCATTGCTATTTTGAATGGTGCAGTATCTGAACCTCCGATTCCACAGCTGAAGGTAAAGTGAAAAAACCAATGTGGCTCACTGTTGCTCTTTGCAGAGGCTGGCAGGCATTTTATTCTAAAGGGGGCTAAGGTCCTTACCCCTAGAGGAGTAGGTATACTGTATAATAAAGATCCAAAGATGATCTAATATAATTTATCTTCAGCCAAATGTATTTGCTTATCTTTGTGAAGTTATATCAGTAAAGGGAATCACAAAGAATTTAATATTCTCTAAAAAAAGAGTTATTATGCAGCTCCAATGCTGTGTGTATTGTTAACAGGTTACTAAAATTATCAATGGATATATTGTAAATTAAAATGCTTGTATGCAATATCGTGCTTATATGTACTATGCCTATGTATGCTTTTCTG
Source organism: Pipa parva (assembly GCA_019650415.1). Taxonomy (NCBI): domain Eukaryota; kingdom Metazoa; phylum Chordata; class Amphibia; order Anura; family Pipidae; genus Pipa; species Pipa parva. Next base: position 13,799 of record WMED01012693.1, read on the forward strand.
TTTGTTTGACTATAAAAGATTAGAACACAATAAATATATCTCTAGTGACAATATATCCTTTAGAACACAGTATTATGTCCCAGTCAAAAGGCTTAGCAAACAGCAACATTTCTCAGCCCAGAAGCAAATGCTTTTTAGTCTATACAATTTTATGTAGAGCAAAAAATGATCTATTTTACTCATCCCTATTATTCTCATCACGATAATATAGTGGATCCCCTGCTATGATAATATCAGCAGCTTACTCTTAATGGTGTTAAGTGGAATGAACTACCTGATCAACGAACCGAGTGACCTACCCACCTTACATTAAATACTCCCAGTGTTAATGCAGTTTGCCACAGTCTCATAACTGCTGTATGTGTTTGGACATAAATAGAAATTAACAATAAATTATGTGTTTTGTCCTGTAACCTCAATAATTTAGGGGAGAGTTAAAAATGTTGAAAACATGAATACCAAGTACAGGTTTTATTTTTCTTTCAATTAGTACTTTGCATGATATATATGATATATATTTGTAAATTAAAGGTAAATTTAAAATACCCTAGATTACCATTACAGGCCCCAATAAAGGTCTCGAAAAGGCAAAATCAACCTTTTTGAGTTTGCCAAATTTTGCCCTAAGTGTACTACTGCTAGATCAGAATTCATCTATTGATCCACAGCCCAGGATCATCAGATGAATACATTTCTGCAGCAGGATATTTCCTTCTTATGTGAGTGATGTTGGTCCTCACATAGTACCCGCCCCCTCCTGAGTTTTAGCTAAATTAACCAAATGAGCATGTGCAGATTGATTTTTTAACTTGGTGCAGCAATGTACTCATCTAAAAATCATGGACTGTGGATCATCAGATGAATACTGATCTAGCAGCAGTACACTCTAACACTTAGGGGCTAATTCACCATTGTGCG
>WMED01012694.1:0-14716 GCA_019650415.1 Pipa parva
CATAGAAAGGGATGTAATATTCACTTATATACAGTTAGTGGCACATTGTGATGATGATCTCACAGCCCTTCACTGGAGGAATTTGCCTCACTTCGCATCCCACTATTGCATGACTGACTATGCTGCATCTTACAGTGAATTTGTGTTTTCCTTAATGTGAACAGATGCAAAGTCTCTACACTAGGTGAATTCTCCCTTTAATAAATAACCCTTATAGTCTATTTGCTTGAATACCCGCTGCCTTTGCTGATTGTCCCCTGTTCCCTAGTTTCTTATTCCGGGATTGCACGGTTATGTAAATATGTGGAATTAGCATTTTTATGATATGATTTACACCTGGAGAAGTGGAACATATTGTTGTTCCAATGCAATACTTTAACATCTTTTATTCAGATCACTTGTGCAGTTACACTAAAGAAAGACATTAAATACATTTATCCATTAATAGAGTTTAAATTCATTTTGTAGCCATATACATTCATTCTGAAACTCTAGCCTTGCATGCAATGTGTGTATTTTTCCAGAGAGAACAGATATCCTTTCTTTTAAATTATTTACGGTCCATAGATTTAGCATTCTTAATTATAATAATAAAAACAAGGCTATCTCTATTATGAAACAGCCTTTTCCTATTCATTATTTATTGACTCCGCTAAATCGTCTGGTATTTGGAACAGAGTTGAGTAGATTATCCTCAGGCACTTTTGGCTTATTTTGGCCAGTGAAGTCAGTTTCCCAAGGCTCAATATACACAGACATTGGAAAATGATTATTGTGCATCAAAAGGAATCTATAAATTCTTAATGACAGCACATTTAAATGTGTTTATAAACGTGTTGTGCTGTATTTATATTGTGCTTGAGTTGAGATATAAACTGTATGAATTCATTATGTCTCTTCAGAGAATAATAGACCCATATATACACAGTGCATTTAAAAACACATATGGCTGTGCAGTACAGACCAGTTTGTGCTTCATGTCAATTCCACAATCTGTTCAAATGGTAACATAAATATTTATAGCCCCCAACCAACCCAGTAACCTTACCTAACATGCCTAGGGTGTTTGGAGGTGGAACAAGATCCCCATGGTCCATCGCTTTCTAACCCCAGAGGTGCACATTGGGAGTAGTCCTACTTTACCCATGCACCCCTCTGTCCCATCCTATCTGTTTTATGGATGGTTGCCACACCACTCCACAATATTACAGTACCCACCAACCCGCTGAATCGGTGATGACTCAGTGATGATGCAATGATGTCACAGCGCTACCTCCTCTTACATCTTTTTATGAAAATGTCCATGAGCATTCCCCTACCACAAATAAGGAAAATGCTCACACTTATTGGGTACAAGCTCTAAAGTGTAATATAATCTAGTATGGTACCAAGGTTACCAACCCTCGTGTTACATTTTTACTGATATTTTTATAAATCTTTGCATACAATCATTTATTTACTGAGACACTGACATTATCAAATTTATTAAAAAATCTCAATTTTCATTAATGTTAAAGGGGCACTATAGTGCTGATATAACTACACACATACATATAAAACTCCTTTATACTAAGCCAATTGCTGGCACAAATATTTAAAAAAGTTTAGGGAAGAAATAATACTTGCCATTTGTTTCCCTTAATTAGTCTCCCTGAGAGCTGACATTTTCCTCCCCCCGCTCCCCCTCCTCTTTCTGTTCTGCAAGTCAGGCAACACAAGAAGAAGAAGCTGCCTGACTGCTATTGGTTAAGTAGTGAGCTGACCTCTTGGCCGCATACATTAAGTTGGAATGCAGTAGATTGCAGAGGGAAAGCTGACTTGTGCCCATGTGCTAAGTAGTAAGTAGGGCAAAAATGTCCAGGGTTGGGAACCTTTTCATGGAAAACTGGTCAATACACATCACACACACATTTCCTGGTGCAGGAGTTTATCAGTGCTACCTACTCAATCATTCTGTGTCACATGAAACAACTACTGGGGAGAAATGCTTCTCACCAAGGTATAGTACTGCATATGTAAAGATGTAATTTGACTATAGTTCCCCTTTAAGCTACAAGAGAAAGATTTACTTTGTTTCTAAGCTCAACACGGTTTTAAAATAAGAGCTAGGAACATTTGTGTGTTGTATAGCAGAATCAATATACTGTCATCTTTTTCTCATCTCAACCTTTTTCTTATTGATGCATTAATATTTGACCACATTTTCTGGCATTGGCAAACATGTGCATTACACTTGTTTACTCTTTAACATTCTTAGGAAAAAGCAATGAACATTCAGAGTGGAAGATTGAGACATATTATGCTTTGTAGACTGTATCATTCTTACTGCAGGCTTCAGTGTGCCTAGTACATTATTATAGAACAAAATTATATTCTAATCCTTTTTTTTCTTTCACTAAAATAGTCATCTTTAGTTTCATCTTAATATTATAGAGAGATAATTAGTCCTCACAAAATCCAAGTACTGCATAAATAACTGGAATGAGATGTGCAATTTTAAGCAATCTCTTTACTAGCCATAATGTAGATGTTGAATTAGGTAGTGTTACTTATAACAGCTGAAACCCCAGAGGAGCACTGGAAAGTGAATGTTGCATAAGAGAGCTGCGCTTCACATTGCTTTTATACAAATCAAAAACATGCATATATCGTGGCAAACCACTAGATTAGTACCACCACTAGAGGTGCTGTGATGCACTGCTAAGCCTCTTGAAGCACTAAGGCATACTGGAACTGGAATAGCAGCTAAGGGATGTGGATTCTCTTTCTACAGCAGAATTGGTGATGTTTAACATGGAGGCACAGAGTCTAAGGAGCCCCTTGATCTTCACACTAAATCATCCCAAAGAGTTATGGTCTTAGCTGCTATGGGCTCTCAGGTCACGACCTTTGGGTTAAATCCCCCACTTGTTTCAGCTGGTGGAGAAGTTGACAGAAACAATGGTAAACAACAGGAACTGGTGAAATATACATTAGCACTGGGTCTTCAGAACTTTATCACAGTGGAGCTGAACTGTAACTCATAGCCATGGTCAAGTAGACTGAAGACCAGGAGCTGCAGAGCTGAGACACCAAAGACTCAAAGACCAGGAGCTGCAGAACAGGAATGCTGAGAAATGCTCAACCTGGAGACACCCATACAGGGATCATGAGAGCAAGCCAATATCCACCCTGCAGAGGTACCAGACAAACGTGTTCACAAAAGAAGCTCTGGCAGCAATTGATATTTAAATTTGGGGGTGCCGGCAGGAGCATCTGATTGCTAGGCAACCAGATGCGAGTGACCACTGAGTACTAGAGTTGCAAGTCAAAATAGAAGTGGCTCATAGCATATAGGTTAAAAATGTATTATAGTATAAAAAAAGACATAAAATAGATTTACTGCTCATTCTGAGCTTGATATGTGAAAATAAATATTAAAATAAATGTATAACCGTATTAAAACATTGCATATTCCACCAGCTACACAATTTTACAATAAATATAAAAAGATTATATGCTATAGTTTAATTGTTTATCATTTAATTGATGGCAAATATGTTATCCTGTTGTCAGAGATTTGTAAAGCTTTCATTGTATCAATCACCTGATAAGTTTTTCTATCTTAAAAACCCTCAAAACATCCTATCCAATAGAGAATAAAGCCTTTTTTACATAATTAGGCATCCATCTAGGCAACACATTCAGTTTTGTAGTTTTTCATTTGTAATGCTTTGCTATTGACCTTTGTTCTGCTAAAATGGCCATCCATCCTTGGTGACCTACCTACCTTTAAGGAAGGTTAAGCTTTGTCTTTTTTGAAAAAAGCGGCGCTCCATCCTGGAGCATTGCCTTGTAGTTAATGAACACATTAAACTGTTTTATTCTGCATAATGGCTGATATTGATTACATCACAAAAAAATGGTGTCTCCCTAATGAGCTGTTGCAGTTTGTTAAATGTATTTAAGTAAAATTAGCTTACAGAAAAGCCATTGGTTTTTCTTTTAAAGGCCAGTATTTTGTCTGAAGAATGAGACCTTAGACTTTATTGGTTCTGACAAATGACCCAGAGACTGTAAAAGCCAGAAAAAAAATTCAGATCATTATAACATCCTAATTAAGTCAGCAATGGCCAGAGAAAGACACAAGATATGTGCATAGTTTGTTTTGTTTTTTTTTTAATTTAAAGAAAATGCAGAAACTAAAATATTTTACAAAAAATACAGCCAACAACACTGTAGGATAATAGGCTGAATTGGATGGACGTGTGTCTTTTTTTGTCTTATAAATGGTTACTAAACAAAACCAAACATTTCCCTAGTTATTACCAGGGTGATTTTCTCCAAAACCTCTCTTGCTGAATTAGGTAAGGACTGGAAGAGAGAGAGAGAGTACAGGGCGCAATCAAGTAACAAAAAATATTTAAAAAAAAATTAATGAAAACCTGGTGAAAACCAAAAAAAAGCTAATTCAAAAAAGCAGATCAAATAAAAAAATAAAAAGCAATGTCCAGTTGTAAATGGTTTTACAAAGCCAGTATCTACAACACACTAGAATTAATTTCAAGGTGAGCAGACCCTTTAATAGAAAACCTATGGTAGGCCAACAATATCTACAGGACAAATGAAGTGCGAGACCTGTGAAAAGGTTAGAAAATATGCAGGATAATTCATCAACAGGGGCAATCATTAGTAGCCCACAGCCCTCAATCAGAGAATGCCTTTCATTACTGTAACTTCCTTGTATCAATGAATGGTAAGAGATGATTGGTTGCTGTGGGTTACAAGAGCTTTGTAATTGATTGTGGCTGTTGATGAGTTCCCCTAATATGTTCTAGACCAACTCGGACAGTTTTTTTTTTTTCTACAATCTTTTTATAGATTGCAAAACCTTTCACAAAAAAGAATTATGCTCCTTTTCAGCAAACCATTCTTTAAGAAAATGTTGAACCCCTTAGAGACGTGCCATTTGTCTTTGTGTGTCTCCGCGCGCCAATAAAAACTAATAATTGGATAGTGATTGGTAGCAGTGCTCGACCAATTACACAGCTGCCCCATTAAGGCAACACATAAGGTATTAAACCACGCTTGGTATATCATGTAAGTTAGGTTTATGTTATTTTTTTCCATCATCGTAATTCTATTACAAAAGACACAAGACACAGAAACAATATGATATGCTGAATAACATATTCCCCACTATAAGCCAAAAAGGTCATAAATAAAATATCTCTACAAAAACAAGTGAACTTTTTCATGGTAAAATCTGTAGTGAGAAACATCTCGCCGGTAATTCCCAAGTGAAATATAACATTTCATTTTCAGCCCTCATCTCTCCAAGCACAGATAAACTCCAAATTAATCTAACACTTCCCCATTATGCTTATATGAAAATCTTTTTTAAAAGTCACACCTTTATTGCCTAATTTATCAACCTACCCACTAAACAGGAACAGTCAGTGAATTATGCCCCAGACTCATAGACTAATTATAGTAGTTCTACAGCACAGGAGCCTCCAAGAATGAAATAGTTTAGATAGATGGATAAACTTTACTCCATGTCAACATTGGAGCAAATTGTTAAAGGAGAAATAAGTTGTAAAGATTCTCTCTTTATTCCTACCAAAAAATAGTGCTTTATATAGTGTTACAGTACATTACAGTTATCACTGTTTGATGAATATTCCCCTTATTTATAAGATGTATGTAGTCTAGAAAGTCCTGGAAACTATACCCACATTCCTTCACAAGTAGCTTCAAGAACCATTTATTAGCAGATAATACACAATGTACCAGAAGTCAAGACAAATGTTATTGGATGTGTGAAATGTCATTTTACAGGACCAAAGCTAAGGTTATCTAGAACTGATGTTCCTTTGAGTTGCAGTAGTGTTGTGAAGGTTCAACAAGTCTTTCATGAAACTTCTGTACTTAACACCTAGTGTGTGTTCTGTAGCCCTATTTTGGATTCTTGAAACTCAAAAAAAGATACTGATTTGATTTGAGAGGCACTCCAAGGTTATCATTAATAACAAATAATGTTTATTAACCATGAGGAACACCAAACATGTTCTAATAAACAATACACAAGGGGAAAAAACTAATTGTGAGGATGTATCGAGACCCTTAGTCTGGAAGAATCTATCCAGGAAAGAGAATATAAATATCAGGTGACTCTATATAATTCCTGATTTACATACCATGATAAGTGAGACAAAGGGTGTCGATGAGATGGAGCTTAGCCCTTAGCTATTTGTTAAGGAGGTTATTGGCTGCAGTCCAAATGGTTACATTAAAGGTGTGAATTTGTCAGCTAAAGATGGTTGCAATAGAAGGCTAATGTCACAGTCGTGACTTCATTATTGGAATATTGTTGAGGTTTGTGACTTTAAAATTGTTGCGGTCACGGATTTGCTATGGGAATCCGCTGTTTGAGAATTCAACAGTCTAAAGGGGGTAATTCAGCGATGTGAGCTCCGAAGCCTTCGGCTCACTTCGCAAATGGTATTATGCGCATGCTGTTATTCCCGTCTCGGCGAGGCAACTCTTTTGGTCTCGCCGAGACGGGAATCCCTTTAATGCGCATGCTGATGTCCATGCGCAGGACATCAGCATGCGCATAATACCATTTACGAAGTGAGCCGAAGGCTTTGGAGCTCACTTCGCTGAATGCTGAATTACCCAATAACCCCCTAAATGTTAAACGTACTTTACATCGTCTAGTCTTAGTAGACCTGTTGTTCTCTTGACAAATATGGTTTCAGAGTCCAGCAGTAGACAAGGGGGTTATTGACTAAAGTGAGAATACGACTGCTGAATTCTCAAACAGCGGATTCCCGTAGCAAACTGTGCGACTGTGACAATATTCCCATAGTAAAGTCGTGCTTGTGATCATATTCTCGTTATAAAAACACAACTGCAACAGTAGCAGTCTATTGCAACTGTCTTTAGCTGGCAAATTCACACTCATTTAACTCAACAATTGTGATTTTAGCCAATAAGCCCCCAAGTCTCTTCTGATCTATATGACTGCCGTCTATCGCACCTTAAAAAAAAAGTAATTGCAAAATACTATTTATAAATATTGTATATTCTCCATTAATTCTGATTACGCATTGTATGTTTTGCTTTGCCACAGTCGCTGGAACAATTCAGTTCTTTCTCAGATTATTTGTAAACTCATTAAACGGTCATATTTGCTGCTTTCTGTGCCAAATAAATAAATGATTATGGCCTTGCGTATGCAGATGAAGATTTCTATTTGCATGGTTTGAAGCTCTATAAATACTTCAATTGATTTCCCAAGTAAAGTGGAGCGAATCGAAGCAGAAATTCTGCTGTTTTGCATTAATCAGCCTTGTACAAAGCAAGTGTAATGAGTCACATTCAAGGGTCTCTTTTGTTTGTTTGTAGGAGAAATATTAAATAATAAACTTGGTATGTGACTGGGTTCAAGCTCTGTTTATTCAGTAGACTTACAGACAGATCAGCATGGAATAAAATGCTTGCAATGATTTCAGCTTTATTACAAAAATCTTTCATTTTTTTTCAGATAGTTTCAGGAACATTTGCAAATATATTAAGGTTTCCAACAGCAGTGTAACTGGGCACGAGTAAAAAATGTGACTTTTCCATCAAACAAATCATACCACCCTTTCCATCATCTACCTAAACATAACCCATACAGGACATATAGGGGCTATTTATCAAGGTTATTTCAACCTATTCTCCGCTTTTTGGTTATAATTGCTGCTTATTTTAGTTCAGATTTTTTCTTTTTCCTATTGCGACTAATTTATGAAATGGCGACTAAAATTTTTTATGTGACCGAAAAAAAAGTTTCCGCATTAAATCTACCACATTTTACATTGTTTTCAATGGAATGTCTTTTTTGATTGCGACTATTTTCAATATCGACAGTTTTTACATCAATCTGAGCAATCATCTCCCATATAGACTAATGGGTTTTTCCCACCCTCAGTTTGACAGATATTTTTCAGTAAGTAAATTAGTCACAAAGGGCATACTAAATAGCAATTTTGGCGGTGGTGACTTTTTGACGAAAAAGAGAAATTGTTACTAACCGCTCAATCCTCCTCTCAGTAAAAAGGTGGGTGCTTAGGAACAGACGGACAAGGTAATCCAAGCAAAAACAGTGATTCCGGCGCTCCAAGGTAGTAAACTTTAAATCGAGGTCTTTATTACAACCACATGGGTTAATTAAAAACATTAAAAAACAACAGATAGACTTTTTGTCCTATTTTCTCGCCATATCATATTGACTTTGATGAATATCCCCCTATTAATATCAATGAAGATTCATTTATAAATACTTCATATTTCTTACACAATGTTAAACAGCTTTTTGTCTAAAAATATACAGTTTTTTTTGTTTGTTTTTTTTTGCTTTCATACTGGTCCAACATTACCCATTAATTGTAAAAAAGTCAAATATTAGGTATGAGGATTTGTAGGGCCATATCTCTGTGATAATGATATGGGAGAAAGTTATTAAACTCTGAAAGGCAGGGGTAATTCACGATAGTGTGAAGTGAGGTACGTAGTCTTCTCCTCACTTCGCACTGACAGATATGCACTCGCTGATGTCCTGCACGCGGACATCAGCGAGCGCTTTAAAGGGATTCCAGTCTCGGCGAGACCAAAAGAGTCATCAGGACATCAGCGAGCGCATATCCATCAGTGCGAAGTGAGGAGAAGACTATGCACCTCACTTCACACTATCGTGAATTTCCCCCTATTAGTCTTTCCAAGTTTACCGGGAGAAATCTCGCTTTGTTCTTGTGAGATTTCTTTCAAGATCTTGAGATCGAATTTTTCTATCCCGTTTTTTCAAAATTTTAGATGGAAAGGTAGCCATGCTGTTAATTTAAAGTATGGCTACCTATCCATCAAAAAAAATTTCAAAAATATGAGATTGAAAAACTCAATCTTGAGAAATCTCCCGAGAACAATGTGAGATTTTTCCCGGTAAACTCAGAAAGACCCAGAGCAGTCTTTCCGAGTTTAATACATTTCACGCATAATGTGAGATAGTACCTGCTGTGTTCCTGCGCAAGAAAAAAACAATACAACTTCTTAGAATGAAACAAAATAAGTGCTCGTTTTCTTTGGTAAACATAAAAATTATTTCTTAAAGAACAAACAAAATGCTTCATTTTAATGAGACTATCCCTGTAAGCAAATACATGTAACTTTACCTTTAATGTTTCTAAGTAATTAGAGTCACTTGTCATGTATTTGATTGGACCATGAAGAGTTGCCTATACAATAAAGCCATATTCCCATACATGTGAAATTTCCTAGACCAACAAGGAACACTATTTTGGTTTAATTGAAAACAACATAATCTCATCTACTGTCACTTAATGAGTACCTGTGCCTAATCAATGCAATAGACTATACATATTATGGGTTGTATAAATTCATATTTCTGCTGTGCTTGGTAGAAACAATGGTTTATGTATGGAATATAAAGACCAGTTGACCCCTATAGTCTGCTAGATCTTAGCAGTCTGTTAAACTATCACTAGCAATTTTGTTACTAGTTACAACCCTTTGTTTCTTACCCTGACGAAATTCTCTCTTACTTTAGCTCCCATGATTCCATTTTTTTTTCAATTCATACCATTTACATCTGATAATCAACCAGAAAAGATGCAAATGTAGATCATATATATATATATATATATATATATATATATATATATATGTTTACTTACCTTGCATTCCTCCACTTTTCAATAATGAGTTTAACTTCTCTGTTAACAGGTACCATCCCACCTTTGATTAAGTCAGTGGAGGCAAGTAATGAAGGAATGACTAACAACAAGGGTATAAAGATGCTGGTGACCATTTCCTGTATCCTGATAGGAGTGCTGCTTCTGTTTGCACTCCTTTTGATTGTGAGAAGGAGGAGGCGGGAGCAAAGGCTCAAGAGATTAAGAGGTAAGGGTCTCCGGATGCCAGTACTCACTAGCTAAACTGGTATGCATTCTTGCACGTGCAGTATGCTGTAGAACAGACTAGCGCTTACACATCTTTTGTTTGTGCTTTGACAACATGATGGGAATCATAAGATGAGGAGCATATATTTTTAAGAAACTCCTCAAGCCTCCACTACTGGATCAGAATACTGCTGGGTGGGAGCAGATAGATCACCTCTTTACCACATAAAAACTTTAAACAATATACAGATATATCTGATGAATTATAGTAATTCATCGATAAGAGCATTTATTAACTGATGTCTCTTGTAGTAACGAGTAATTTATATCAACATGTGAGAGGTTGTCTTTCATTATTCCAGCCTCCCTATACCAGTGAATTCTTACTGCTTGTTGGTTGCGATGGATTAATAGACATCAGTAAACATTTGCTTCTGTTAATGAATTTCCCCAATATAAGTTTTTGATGCATACCAAATCAAATTAGCCATACCCACCAGATGCATTAGTGTGTATGACCAGATTCTAACCTCTTTTCTAGCCTCATGCCATAACTTGGGATGTTGCAGTCACCCTCTTACATATCCTGTAGAGGATGTGCACCGCCTCTTGGAAAGGAAAAAGACTGATATGGTGTAGAGTATCTTACATTTGTAGGAGTAAAAAGTGAAAAATTACTCACAATAAAGACTCTTGTCAATATGGTCTTTAAAACCTATGTACAACCTCTACAGAGATTGTTTTTTTGATGTTTTTCCATAAGGAGTAGGTTGAGAGGTTTTTGCTGTATACCACAAGAACAGAAGGAAACCTTTAGATGCACCAGATCTTTTTCACCCCTTTTTACCTTCTTATACTATAGCAGAAGTAGCTAACATGAAGTTATCGGGAATATCCCATCTTAGGTACACTACCAAGTGGTAAACTTGGGCAGAGCCAGACTTTGCAACTTGTCAGGAACACCAGCCAGTAAATGAATTATTTTTATGCTTCTTAAACTCCTTTTCCTATTACAAAAGGGTGTTAGATTGACCAGTCTGCCAACAGGTCAGAAGCGTGATGGGGTACAGGACGAAATAATGCAATTTACTCACACATAGAGAGAGTTTAAGACCAGGCTGTGAGGAACTGAGATTAAACGGGTGAATATATGGGCAGCCTATGACTGGCATTTGAAACTGTTTGGAGGTCTAGTTGAACTGCAAGTTATTTAGATGAACACAAACATAATGTATGACTTATTGTCAGGCCTTCATTCCATTAGGAAATCAAACAGTGCAAACCTTATTTAATGCATTTAAATAATCCCCTGGTAAAGTCTGAAAGAGAGTCTTAGGTTTTGCAACTGCGCTTTCTCTTCATCTACTGTATATATTGCAATCCCTGGCCTCCGGACTTCTAAAAGAAGGCATAGGGTTACTGTTGGGGTCAACTTACTCAGCACACACCAAGGTGCTCCAGTCGACTGAAATATCCTGCATGAACACCTCAAACACTTAAAATATTCCAGCATGTGACAGAATCCAGGGATTATGGTCTGAACCAGTCAAGCTGGGACATCCCATTTGTTCGGTTGTGGGGGCCCATGATTTTTGATGGCATCTCTATCAATCCCTTGGCAACCCTGAGAGGACAGCTCTTTGATATCATTGTCTACACAGTTAAACCCTCCACTAGTACCCTAATACTTCTTTTTATATTTCAATCATGTATTGGGGAGTAAACCCATCTTTTAGAGAGGCAGAAAAAGAAGTTTTCAAATTATTGCACAAATAGTTTGATTAAAAATCACAGCTTATGATAAACTGGGATTTAAAGGCCCCTGTAAGTAGGCATAGAGTATTGTACTGTACGGTGTTATTGAATGGGTTGAACCTTTTATCATTTATTTTTCAAGCAGACCCACACAGTAAGATTGATTGGCTTAAGCGAAAGCTGACTATGATTGGTTTTACTGAGAATTACCATAATGCAGAATGCCTCTGCTTTCCTGAGCTTTTAGTTCTTAGATTACTGCACTGTAGCTTGGGCTGTGCCAAGCGTGATGGATTTTAATTATGCAGCATTCTGACTAAAGATACAGGTGTCACAGAATATCTCGCCCAAGGGTTCAGAGGTGTCCTCTTGGTGCCTGCATCACCCATATATTATTTACATGTTTGTAAATTGAGCCAGCAGTTTTCTGTAGCTTTAATCTTTTAGTTCTCTGTGGCTAATGGCTTCTTTGTGCACAATCACCTTTCTTTTTTGTTGAATTATATCCAGTGAGCTTGTCTAACCTTGGCCCCAATTTAAAAAAAACAAAAAACTTGGTGACGAGCCAGTTTCTACAATGAGCTTCTCCTGCACATTTTCTTTGGCAAGCCATAAAGGGGAAGACGCGTTCTTTTATCATTTAATAAGGTACCAAAGATACATAACTGCATAGCTTTAAACACCCTTTTGTTCACCATAGATCTACACTGGATATCATTAAGTATATTTAGTGCAAGCATTTGGCACATGATAATGCCAAGGCCTTCATATTCTGTTACATTAAAGGGACACTAAACCCTGCAAACAAAAGACCTTTCTATTTACTTTCCACCTAGTTTTAAGTACAAGTTAAAAATGACAGGTTGAGGTTTGCAGAATAATTGTAGCAAGAGAAGAAAAGAGCAGTGTTAGGCGGCTTTTCTTCAGTTTCTCAGACTTACTTTGCACTAAGTTTCCTGGACAAGTGAAAGTGAATTGGTTTCAGGAGGGGGGAGCATGCTCAGTTAGTGAGCTTAGCCCTTGACTAAGATAAGAGGAGCTAGGATTAGCTGAAAACCTCTGCTCCAAGTGCTTGCTTTTCTTCAATTGCTTCAATTAAGCCTAAACCTGTCATTTTAATACTTGCTGTAGTTATCATAGGTGGACACCAAATAGAAAGTACTTTTTTATAGGCTTCAGTGTCCCTTCAATAGAGACAAGCCAATACAAACTGAATATGAAAAAAAAACAAAGGTTTGTACTTTGGCTTGTTTTTTTTTTCTGTAAAAAAAGCTTATTTAATTAGAAAGTTTGGATAGAAGCCAGAAAGCATATAATTAAACTGGAGAAGTAATCCAGAACCAGCAAAGCAAAATATCCCAATTCCCCAAAATTCCAAAGTCAAGTATCCAGCTTCAAAGCCAGCAGAAGAAAGGAAGTTAAACAGCTAAGTAGATAAAAAATAGAGAAATAATAGATTAATCCCCTTCTCTGGTTTGGAAGAGTGAGAGGATCCCAAGGGCTTATGGGCCTATTCTAACCACTGCACACCATATTCTATCTGATAGATTTGTAATAGGTAGTTCCCTATCTGGTAGGATCCATAGCTATTCATGTAACCTGCTTGCCCCATCTTCTGCACAGGTGGGGGTGTGAGGTCCCATGGATCCTTCATTTTTACAACCAAGTTTTTCACCCATGCCCTATCGGGAAATCAGGCTAGTGGAAGGTGAGGATGTTTGATAGATATCCCCTGCAGCAGATACCCCCTCCACATATTATATGGGGTCCCAAAGACCTCTGTATAATTTTGGGAAATTTTATATGGGGACCAAAGAGATTGCTTCTGTCTTATTGGTCCAGTCTAATTTTAAGCCATTCCTCATGAGTTACTTAGCTTTTTTTATTTTTTTCTTGTTTTGGCTACTTTCTACACATTGTTTCTGGTTTGGCTTCTGAAGTGTTTTTAAGGTTACTTGAATATTTAACATATGTATTGCTAGTAAGGGAAGCCTTTACACAGACTTCTCTAGGCCGGTTCAAAATTTGCTAGAGAATACTACTTGATTAATTCCCTAATGACTTCAAAACAATGTGTAATGGTCAAAGAAAGGCATTGAATGCTTGAAAAAGGAATATATTTTGTTTCCTGACTGTCTGTCTAAAAAGACTCCAATTAAATGATTCCCAAACTAAATGTTGAGTACTATATATGGAAGGAAGGGGAGGTGCTGCTGTGGCAGCCCGGTAGTCCTTCATTTAATTGTGAAATGAAGGACACAGACAGTTACAGGTATTTATCTGAGCACAGGCTGACTGTCATTTAAAATACCATGCATCCCTTTAAAAAGCAAAATTATTTCTGTGAACGCTTTCCTCTGACATGACTTACAGGTTTATTGTTTGTATGAGGATCTTTTGTTTACTGCTCATATGTTACATTTAGCTCACAAAGTGCAGTTTCTAGACACAGGCCCAAGGTATGTTTGTTTAAACCATTCTAAACATGACATTTACATCTACTTTTCACTATAACAGGTACATTTCAGAACAGGCATTGAACACTCTCTAAGAGTTCGTTTACTTAGTATTATTCCACATTGTCTTAATCATCTATTTTTCCTTTCTTTCAGATGCCAAAAGTTTAGCTGAAATGCTCATGAGGTAAAGATCCTGTCATTTTTATTTTTTTTTTTGACATTTGGCTAATTGCTTTCTCGCTGTTGCTGTCTGACAAATGTATCTTACCTATTCCTGTAACTGTTAAAATAATGTCATCTAAAGTAATAGAATTTCAAATCTGGATATTTCCTTGGGAGCTGCATTACATTTATGGGGTTTACTCATGAAAGTGCAAAATTTGACAGTCGAAGTGAATTTGCCTCAGGTCAGGCAATTTTTCTACTCAGCATGGTTTACAATTCCTTGCATAGGGCGGCTGTAGTAGGATGGGTAGCGATGTGAATTCCACCAGTGATGTGCAGTGACATCATCCTCACAATGTCCCACTAACTGTATATAAGTGAATATTACATCCC